>CM069863.1:7882783-8015274 GCA_036172795.1 Pelodytes ibericus | reverse complement strand
CTCTCTTTGAATTGAGATGGCCAGTGTAAATATAGAGGAGCATTGTTAATTAAAAAAAAAATAAAATCCATACATTTCACATTTATTATAAACACCATTCAGAAAGTAAGGTAGATGGAACTGCTCCTTTAATAATAATAATAATAATAATAATGAACTCAGGGTCCATTTCAGAAGGAGTTTTAGTCCATTTAACCCATGTTTCAAATATGTAAATTGACAGCTAAAAGTTCTGTTAATGGGGGCTCTTTTACTAAACTCCACTAGATGTCAGGACAATGCACTCACTCAATTAAGTAAAAATTGTAAAAAAAATGACCAGTATATTAGAATAGACTTTGGGATATTATAAAAATTGGAAATTGCTGTGTCCTTTCCTAATGATTTCTCCAAACAGCTTGCAATCTTTTTTTTGTAACCTTCGCACTCCTTTCATCTTTCACATGATGTGATAAATTACTGTGATACTTAGTAGCTGTAGGCCTCTAAGTGGTCCCTCTCTGATCGTGTACTCATTTTCTACATCTAGAACCTTCAAGTTTGGAATCTGGATGACATAAGGCTTTATTCACAAAAGAGAATTGACAAGGGAATTTCAAAATAAAGGCCAAAGTAGCCAAGTTGGAAAAATTCTCCAATTCAACTGCCTTGCAGATTTTTTTTCCTACACGGCTACTTTGGGCTTAAGTTTCAAATTCCCCTGTGAATCCCCTGCCATCTTCTCTTTCGTGAATAAAGCCATGAGTGTTTTGGGGGTTAAACTTCCTAACCAAAGGACGAGAGACAATGGTGCATTAGAAATGACCTGCGATTTGATAACATAAATAGTACCAAATTCTGTCAATTTGATTAAAGGGGGCAATGAAGCTCATGTTAGTGGGATAAAATACTTCCCAGCTTTTTAATTTGTCACTGTAGGACGGGAGGGAGAAGGGCCTAGGAGGGACCAGGTGGCATCCAAACTGTGCATGTGCAAAACACTTTACCCTCTGGTGTCCCCAAAGAATGGCTGCCAAATTAAGAACTTTCCCAACTAGGGTGGGACATTGGGGGGCACGGGTCAGTGAAGAAAAATCAGGATTTGCAACCTTCCAAGTTGGGTCGTTCCTTTGAGACTTTCACTTGTGGCTTGAGTTATATTTTACATCTTAAAATGTCAGGACATGTACAAAGCCAGCTGAGCTTCCAATTAAAATAGACAGAGGGGCTAGGCAGAGGGGCGTTTGTTTGTAATTTAACCCCACATCACTGCCACTATGTACTGAGGTTTGAAAATCACTGGAAATCCAGTATATTAGAATCTTTTCCCGAAGGTTGGCCCAACAAATATTCTAATTCAGATGTTACAATTGCCCTAGAGAGTTTTAACGTCACAATTTTGGTAAGAGGGACGGGGTTGGGCCGTCTGGGGCGAATTAATCTCGCTGGGCCAAATATTGGCCAGTGTTCTAATGCCATCTAGACATTGTCGGTTAAAGGGGATGAATTTTCCCCCTTTTCACAGCAAGTCTCAGTTTGAAAGGTGAAATAATAACTTGGCAGCACTAGATTAATTTACTAAACTCACCCGACGCGTTTCTTTGCAGGTACATGGAGGTTTACACTGAGCTCTGCATCTCCGATGAGGGAGAGCTCAGCTTTATGCTTGGGCACGCTGACGCTGTGGGTGGGTGGAGGCTAGGCATATATCCTTGTCCACCTATAGGCTGCACCTCATTCAGCGTCCAGACTCCACCTTCCTTAGCGTCAGCCGAAACATGGATATTGTCTGCTGAACCACGAATCTCAGCTGCCAAGACAGAAAATTCAGCTGCCAATTTTAGCTTCCGAAATGTAAGATGCCATTGATTCTAAGACGCACCCCTTTCCCAGAACTGTCAAAATCTGGAAAAAGTGCGTCAAGGAAATACGGAATATATACAGAGTACCCCAATTATGGGATAACCTCATGGACACCATCTAATCTTCCCCCAGCCTACAATCCCTTAAGAGGTCTCTATCAATATAAATCTATATGGAATGCCCCTGGTACCATGGCTGGTTATACAGTATTTCTTACTACAGTTAATATTATTTTGTATTTAATATTATAATGTACCCTACTGTAAGAATGTTATGCTTGTGGACCCAAAAAATACTTCAAAATGAGAGAAATCTCAATGTATTCTTCCGAGAGAGAGAGAGAGAGAGAGAGAGAGAGAGAGAGAGAGAGAGAGAGAGAGAGAGAGAGAGAGAGAGAGAGAGAGAGAGAGAGAGACAGAGAGAGAGACAGAGAGAGAGAGAGAGAGAGAGAGAGAGAGAGAAGAGAGAGAGAGAGAGAGACAGAGAGAGAGACAGAGAGAGAGAGAGAGAGACAGAGAGAGAGAGAGAGAGAGACAGAGGAGAGAGACAGAGAGAGAGAGAGAGAGAGAGAGAGAGAGAGAGAGAGAGACAGAGAGAGAGAGAGAGAGAGACAGAGAGAGAGAGAGAGAGAGAGAGAGAGAGAGAGAGAGAGAGAGAGAGAGAGAGAGAGAGAGAGAGACAGAGAGAGACAGAGAGAGACAGAGAGAGAGAGAGAGAGAGACAGAGAGAGAGACAGAGAGAGAGAAGAGGAGAGAGAGAGAGAGAGAGAGAGAGAGAGAGAGAGAGACAGAGAAGAGAGAGAGAGACAGAGAGAGAGACAGAGAGAGAGAGAGAGAGAGAGAGAGAGAGAGAGAGAGAGAGAGAGAGAGAGAGAGAGAGAGAGAGGCAATGTATGCAGTGAGAGAGAGAGAGAGAGAGAGAGAGAGAGAGAGAGAGAGAGGGAGAGAGATACAGAGAGTGTGTGAGAGAGAGAGAGAGAGAGAGAGAGAGAGAGAGGCAATGTATGCAGTGAGAGAGAGAGAGAGAGAGAGAGAGAGAGAGAGAGAGAGAGAGACAGAGAGATACAGAGAGTGTGTGAGAGAGAGAGAGAGAGAGAGAGAGAGAGAGGCAATGTATGCAGTGAGAGAGAGAGAGAGAGAGAGAGAGAGAGAGAGAGGGAGAGAGAGGGAGAGAGAGAGAGAGAGAGAGACAGAGAGATACAGAGAGTGTGTGAGAGAGAGAGAGACAGAGAGGGAGAGAGAGAGAGTGTGAGAGAGAGGGAGAGAGAGAGAGTGTGAGAGAGAGGGAGAGAGAGAGAGTGTGAGAGAGAGAGAGCATATTGAAGACCCCAAACTCGCACCTTAATGTGTTTAAACTCTCTGGAGTCAGTGGTATTATTGAGCAACGACTTATAGGAGAAGGTGTGTAAATAAATCCAAATTAACGGGTAAAACCAATATTAACACGTGTTCCAAGTGATAATTAAGGTTGTTCTAATTGATTTAAGATGTGTTAATTATCAGCGTAACCATCAACATTTTTGGCCAATTGTTAGCCTCCGAGAGCCAGACTTGGGCCACCACTGACTTATATATATAGTTTAAGGAACAATCTGGACTTTTGCAATTAACAGTTTGAAGGAGAAGTGATCAAAAAAAAAATACACAAAGAGTAAGAAAAATAATTCTTGGAAATTTGGGGAAAGTAATTATAAAATTAAAAAACTCTGGTTGGTTGCGGACTACCTTTCCTGTTTTCCCGCAGCTAGTAAGAGGATGATAGAAGTTGTAATTAATGCATGGTAAAACACACACAAAAAAACGTTAATCAATGTTCTATCTCACCGGAAGGATTCCTTGATGGTAAGGACCATAAAGGTATGGAATTCATTACCTAAAGAGGTAGTGCT
The DNA here is from genome assembly GCA_036172795.1 of Pelodytes ibericus. Lineage (NCBI taxonomy): Eukaryota > Metazoa > Chordata > Amphibia > Anura > Pelodytidae > Pelodytes > Pelodytes ibericus. The sequence goes on along the minus strand of CM069863.1, from coordinate 8,011,544 downwards.
ATCGAATACACTAGATACTTGTTTAAAAAGAGCAGAACATAGAGGGCTATGTATGTTAGTATAGGCAGAAATATTTAAATAGTGCTTATTGATCCAATCTGATTGCCATATGGACCCAAGATGGAGTTGATTTTTTTTTTTACAATCTAACTATGTAACTGTAATATATTACTTTGTTTTAGTATTTTTGCAATACTTACCTCTGAAATTTACCTTTTTGCAAATTGTATTCCCCACAGGGATAGATCTTCTGTCGTTGGTATATGATAATCCTGTTATACGTTCAGTGCTGATTGGAGGTCCTCACTGCTGTATGACAAAGCAAGGTCTACATAACAGTAACAGAAAATATATATATATATATTATTATGAAAACAAATACTAGATGCACATACTCTTTCAATGTTAAAATCTACAAAAACGATCCAAGATCCTCCCCTTTCATGACCCATGAAAGGGGAAGGCTTTTTTTTTTTTTTACAGTCACTTTATCCAGTCACTACCATCCCCCTATATGGATTTTTTTTTTTTTATACTCAATTAATGCTAAATATCTATTGTTTTTGGAAGGACTGGGGTTTCAGCCAATCGGGCGAGGCTAATTTTTTTCCCCCTTGGTATAGATACAGAATAAAAACCAAAACTGTCTGCTCTCCTCACCCTAGAAATTACATAAATTTAATAGAAATAAGAGGTTCGGATTAAATGCCTTGGCCAATTCATATACCCAAAAACTCATTTATATTTATATAATTATGTTTATATAATCGTTACCAACTTTATTAGGGTGAGCCTGTTTTGGTTTTTAGTATACCCCGCGTAGCCCATTTCACTGTATTTGCTCCATGCTCACATCTGTTTAGAAGGCTTCATTTCAACATGTATATTACTTGAGCCTGGGACAAGCTTAGCACACCGACGTGTGTGTTTTTAAAACATGCCTTGCTCATACAAAGTACTTCCAGTGGATGTGGAGATGTGAAATCAAAGCTGACAAACAAAGAAAAATTGATCTGGATTAAAAAAAAAAATCCCACTATTTTGAAAAAAAAAAAGTACTTTTAGTCAGGGCTCAAAACTGAGGGCTTTCAAATTCATCAAATGGCAACCTGGATTACGGTAAGGACTTTCTCTTTCAGATAATCTATAAATGTGTAACCGCAGGTGGTGCAACAATAAAAGGGGGCCCACAGCAGGCAGGTAAGAAAGGAGATATGGGGGAACCAAAGAACCTCCTTATCACCTTCTACATGTCAACCAGCGAGGAAGCTGATGTCCAATGAGGTCCTCCTGTCCTGTGCACTGACTACGAATAGTGCCTACCGGGTTATGACATCACACAGTGGCGTATTCTGTCACTGGGCAATATTAAGGACAGGGAAACTGTTAGACACCAAGGATGAGATCCCCTTTACCTCTCCTGTGTATGAACAGGTGGGCAAGCAGGAGAGGCAAACTGCATCTCAGAGGAGCACCTTCAGGTGGAATGGGTTCTATTTCCCATTATGCTCCTCCATCATTACTAAATTTACCATGGTCCTCAGCGGGCCAAATGCGCGCACACCACAGACACATTTAAAATGCATTTTTCTCCCAATTTATTCATTTGTTTGCAATTCTGCTAACACAATGTATAGATCATTTTACACCATTTTTTAATCTCTACTTTCACGGCAAAAAAAAAATAAAAAAACTGATACTGTCCCATATGTGTCTTTTTGTTTCCTTACAAAACTTACAGACTGCTCTATACCTATATTTTGAATTATACCCTAGATAAATCTCCTTTACACTTTTGGGTCTATTCTGTAAAATTTGACTTTTGGAGGTGGACTTTCAATTTGTCAAATTTGGCACCAGGTTTGAAATTTCTGCATTGAAAGTAATGGCAGGTGAAATGATGGAAGCTATTTTTTTCGGGTGACAAATTTGACTCTCAAAAATAGCTTTGATCCTTTCATCTCCCATTACTTTCAATGGGGAAGATTCAGTCTTCAGGTGTCGAATTTGATTTAGTCTCAAAATGAAAGTCGACCTCCAAAGTTCCAAAGTCGAATTTTAGTGATTAGACCCGTATGAGTGTTTTTTCTAGCTCACTTGGTTTAGACCGTATTAAAGGTCCAATCAAATGCTATGCAGTTTGGTAGAGCTTGTTGCAGTAAGCATGACTGTTTTCTTTTTCCTAATTGAGAATGTAAATATAGACATGCTCCACCCCCTTGCTTTGATTTAAAAATTCAGAGCATACAGCTGTATACAGAAAATTCTACATGCCCATCATTTGTACACCAGAGAATAATAAAAGCACCGATTGGTTTTAAAGAATGCTGGTTAAAAGAAACTGGAAAAAGTCATTTTCAGAAAAAAATGTAAAAAAATGTCAGGGAGCAAGAGAGATATATTTTAAAGGTAGACAATATAAATAAACTAATGCATTTTTGGATTTAAAATAGGAATTTTAATATGAATTTGTTACTTTCTTGAATATTATTCATTCTGTCAGTGTAGAGAATAAAATCTTGGTCTATACACTGAGCGAGCAAATGCATAGCTTAAAAGAAAAAGGTGTCTGCATTGTCTCCTGTTTATGACATCACTATGGCTTGTTATGCAAATTACACCATTACCATTGAAGATTTGTGTGCATATCAAGCTACAATGTGATGTCATATACAGTAGACACTGCAGACACATTTTTCTCTTAAGCAATACATTTGCTCGCTCAATATATGGACCTTGATTTTATTCTCTACACACAATGTGTAGGTGAGTCTCTTTAATCCCTTATGACGAGATAACCCCGCCTGCATGAAAGATCAGTAGCGTGCTTAGCGTGTTTCTCAGTTCCAGGAATCTGCCTTGCAGTTGAGGCTGAGTTCCTGGAACCAATCAGAGATCTGGCAGTCATGTGATCACTGTGATAAACGAATCACAGCGATCACAGACAATCACATGACATCACTGATTGTGAGGTGCAGAGAGTGACAAGTCAGTGATCGAAAGAGAGTTCTAGCCGTTCCGGTAGAAATGTAATAAAGTTAACCCTTCCCATCCCTTGCCGATCACAATTTATTGCTGATTCCTACTCTATGGAAAGTCCGCCCTACTTTACGGTGCTCATTCTATTTTCTCCATTTTAAAAATATTTTTTTTTTGTCATTTTTTAAGCTGTACCTTTTATTTCATATATATTAACCCCTGCACTGTTAACCCCTGCAAACCTGTGCTGTTGGCCTGATGTGGCTGACAAGTGCTTAGTTCTGCTTGGATTTTTTTTTTTCTTCTATTTCACACCTTGTTTTTTCCTTGTTTTTTTTTTGATTTTCATCATTACTTGTCAGAAAAACATTGTCTCGTTGCAATACAGCTTTACATGGATACATTTGTAAGAGAAATAGCAGGCCAGGAAGTCACATAAATCTGGTAAATTGTTTTTAGAAAAGGGTTGTCAGAAAATGGGGTTTTCCTTTATATCCGTCTGTTGGTAGAGATGGGTGTGTGAGTGTTACACTAGTTGTGTAGAATATCATAGGGGGAAAAGTAAAAAAAAAAACAATTTTTGGATATTTAACACTAAATCGTAGATTATATATAGTATATGGTTTTAAAGCACAATATATCTGCATTAAATGCTAAAGATACAAATGACAATTAATATATGGTCATAGGTAACATTGGGGGAATCACACCTTGCTGGTTGTCCATTTCAATATTTTGGTTTGGAGAAAAAGTGGGAGTACACAGTCAGTGTGCAATGTTTCGAGGGGGTAACATTGAGATGATTCAGGGGCAGGATAGTCATGCTTTTTAATGTGGCTGGAATTAGTCTGTCTATACCAGACTTAGACGGAGTTGAAGCATAAGATTGGAAGAAAACAGAATGTATCTTTTACAGTACATGCCATTTTACCTTCATACTAGGCACAACGTAATAATAACTTTACTGAGAGCGTAGTGGATGCATGGAATAGCCTTCCAGCAGGAATGATAGGGGTTAATACAGTGAAGGAGTTTAAGCATGCATGGGATAGGTATAAGGCTATCCTACATATAAGATAAGGCCAGGGACTAATGAAAGTATTACTTTACTGAGAGGGTAGTGGATGTATGGAATAGTCCTCCAGTAGAAGTGGTAGAGGTTAATACAGTGAGGGAGTTTAAGCATGCATGGGATAGGTATATGGCTATCCTAGATATAAGATAAGGCCAGGGACTAATGAAAGTATTACTTTACTGAGAGGGTAGTGGATGCATGGAATAGTCTTCCAGTAGAAGTGGTAGATGTTAATACAGTGAAGGAGTTTAAGCATGCATGGGATAGGCACAAGGCTATCCTAGATATAAGATAAGGCCAGGGACAAATGAAAGTATTACATTACTGAGAGGGTAGTGGATGCATGGAATAGTCTTCCAGTAGAAGTGGTAGAAGTTAATACAGTGAAGGAGTTTAAGCATGCATGGGATAGGTAAAAGGATAAGGCCAGGGACTAATGAAAGTATTACTTTACTGAGAGGGTAGTGGATGTATGGAATAGTCTTCCAGTAGAAGCAGTAGAGGTTAATACAGTTAAGGAGTTTAAGCATGCGTGGGATAGGTATAAGGATATCCTAGATATAAGATAAGGTCAGGGACTAATGAAAGTATTACTTTACTGAGAGGGTAGTGGATGTATGGAATAGTCTTCCAGTAGAAGCAGTAGAGGTTAATACAGTGAAGGAGTTTAAGCATGCATGGGATAGGTATAAGGATATCCTAGATATAAGATAAGGCCAGGGACTAATGAAAGTATTACATTACTGAGAGAGTAGTGGATTTATGGAATAGTCTTCCAGTAGAAGTGGTAGAGGTTAATACAGTGAAGGAGTTTAAGCATGCATGGGATAGATATAAGGCTATCCTAGATATAAGATAAGGCCAGGGACTAATGAAAGTATTACTTTACTGAGAGGATAGTGGATGTATGGAATAGTCTTCCAGTAGAAGTGGTAGAGGCTAATAAAGTGAAGGAGTTTAAGCATGCGTGGGATAGGTATAAGGCTATCTTTGATATAAGATAAGGCCAGGGACTAATGAATGAATTACTTTACTGAGAGGGTAGTGGATGTATGGAATAGTCTTCCAGTAGAAGTGGTAGAGGTTAATACAGTGAAGGAGTTTAAGCATGTGTGGGATAGGTATAGGGCTATCCTAGATATAAGATAAGGTCAGAGACTAATGAAAGTATTACATTACTGAGAGGGTAGTGGATGCATGGAATAGTCTTCCAGTATAAGTGGTAGAGGTTAATACAGTGAAGGAGTTTAAGCATGCATGGGATAGGTATAAGGCTATCCTAGATATAAGATAAGGACAGGCACTGATGAAAGTATTCAGACTATTTTTAGAAAGATATCGGGCAGACTAAAAGTTAATTTCAAAGTGTAGTGTTGGCTGTAAAGTTGACAACTGTCAGCAAATTAATAAGTTCTGTTTAATATACAGATTGTGTCAAGTGTAGGCATTTACATAGAAATGCTTTAATGAAAGAAAACCTGAAGTAAGCTCTGCTGTGTATAGCACTATCAGGGGGCAGACATCTTGGGTCACATGGGTCAGATCTTCATTCATCTGACCCAAGATTCTAAAAAACATGTCTGCCCCCCTGATAGATCTTTACAGAGAAAAGAGGGCTCAAAAAGGTACTTTATTTATATTCTTACATTCGTTAAATTGTTTCTATTTAAAATGGCTTTACTAGATGCAATCTTTCAAATAAACAGAACATTTTTGCAACATTGTCCTTTAAGTACTTCTATTCAACTGTGATTATTCTTCTCTATTAAAAACCAGGAGAGAAGACAGTAATGAATTCTTGAATATTGTCTTATGTCAACATATATGAAGACCTTTTACCCGTGACAACCGGGCCAGTTAATTTCACGAATTGTCAGAAATTATTTCATTTGGGGACAGAAAGCAGTCTCTGTGTATTTTGGGAGAGTCAGCACCCTGAAGATGTAGAATTTAGTTTTTTTGGACCCAGGAAGTTGGTGGCAGAAGTGGGGAGAAGTGGTCATTAATAATATTTTTGATCCTTGTATATAAAAAAAAGTGTATAAGAGAAACAGTGTAGCCAATAGAGGGGAATCCAATTTTTACCCTTTGGAAATATTTATCCCATAATAAAAGTGTCTAGTTTTACAGCAGTTGAATAGAGGGGATACAAAAATAAAGGGGATAAAAAATTGTAGAGAAAGAAAACAAAGCTACAAATATTTCTAGATATATGTACTTGGATTAATTTGAACTTTGGTAACTTTTTTTCAGAGGTGATCTTTTATATGAAATAATAGTATAAGTTTTTCGCAAAAGCTCTGAAATGTAAAAGGTAGATATTGGCAAGTTAGCAGGATAGACAAATATATATAATGCTATTGTTCTTAAGGTTTTAAGCTGAAATGTAAAAAGTAAGTAAACAAATTATTTTCTTTTTTGTTTTAAGAATAATGGTTATTTAAAAATCTAGTTGTGTTCCGGAAACTTATTCAGCTCAAAGAGGAACAAATTTGTGTGGAGGGGAGGGGTATTGCCAAAATATCCAGAAAAGGGGGGCATTAAAGGGGGGATGTGGCTTACATGTGTGCACAAGAGAGGGGCATTTGATGTCTCAAAAATGAGAATTTGATGTTGAAATTGCTCTGGAGAGAGGGACAGATCTTTGAGTCTCTGTATGATTTGGTATGCTCAGGTGCTCAGGAAAGACTAGACAATCTCTCTATGTACAGTTTGGAAGAGAGTGAAGGTGTATAGTAGAAACATTTAAACAGATAATCTTTAGAAGAGATTTTACAAAGGACAAGTGGGAAATATATTTCATAGAAAATTGAATGTTATATTGAGAGGGGTCACAGTCTAATGCGAGAGTGTCAGAGGGCTAGATAGCTGTGAAGTAACACTCACAGAGAGGGTAGTGGATGCATGGAACAGATGTCCAGCAGAAGTTGTAGACATAAGTCAATACATGTGATAACTACAAAGCTATAATATCAGAAAACTATAGGATTCAATAAGATTTAAGTTTAACAGCAAATTGGAGACACAGGTAAGATGGGCTGAAGGTTTGTATCTACCACAGGCTTTGCATGTGCTGCTGGCACTCAAGGGGTTAAAGATATATATATATATATATATATATATATATATATATAATTATAATTTTTTTAATCTTAAGGTCAAAGTAGCGTTGGAAAAATTCTATCTTTCATTTCAGTGGGAGAATTTTTTCATCTCTGCTACTTTGGTGGTAAGTTTGAAATTCCCTTTTAGATTCCCTGTAAATCTCTCAGTCATGAATAAAGCCCCACATATTCACTTTTGGGGGCTTCTAATTTTTTCTTTTCTGGTTTCAGGGGCCTCTGCCTTCCTCTGAGTCGAGAGAAAAGTGACCCAGAAGAATTAGTGAACACTTGCGTCACTTGTGGGGTAGGTTTGTGTATTACACTGTCAGGTGTGTTTGCAGGAGGAAATAGAAATATTAAGGGGGTCTCTGGTGCTACAAATCATACCGCCTTCTACCCATGCTTTTACAGGTAACGCTTCAAAAAAACAAAACACAGACACATCCTTAATCTGCTCTGCTGGGACAGATCATCCCTAGAAATTAAAATGTAACAAATACGAGTAGTTGCATCATACAGAACTCAGTTTATAATGATTCATAAAGAAATCTATATACTGTACAAATAAGAAAAACGTACATTTAGCATACAGCACATGTGTGTATGGCTGTGAGACGGGAATTTTCAACTTTAGGCCAAAGTAGCTGAGTTGGAAAAATTCTCCAGTGCTGCGGAATGGGAGAATCTGTCCAACTCGGCTACTTTGGCCTAATTTGAAATTTCCTTCTCAATTCCCTGCAGTACTCTCTTTATCGAGTAGATCCTAAAATGTACTTCTGAAATTCCCAAACGGGGCACTTCACGGCTGCAGAGAAAGATTGCAGTATTCCCTGCAAAACTTTCCACCCTTCCTACAAAGAAATACCCTGCTATTGCCTTCTTACACTTAACCCTGGATTTAAGCTATTCTTTTTATATATATTTTACCAGCCTACCATCAGTATAATACCTGCTGGAAGGGAACCCTAAAACAGGGACATAGGCAACCGAGGCAGTAGATTTAGTCTAATAGTAAACCTTTTAACTTAGATAAACTCTATAATCAGGTTCATTTTTTTTTTTTTTATAGAGAAAAATTGAAATAACCCCTTACTGTAAGGTTTTTAAAAAAATATAATATATATATATATGTATTATATATATATATATATATATATATATATATATATATATATATATTTACACTAGAATTTGCCAGAGGTGAGAATATTGTGTATAAAAAAACATCATTGTGGTTTAGAAATTAGGCCGAAAAATGGCACCAAATTTCTAAAGGTTATAAATGAGTTAAATTATATCAGTATAGAGTTTGGGCATTATATTTATTTTTAATATAACTCCCTCTGGGGCCTACTTAGGTCGACTGCAATTTTAGAGTAGAGGTACAAATTTAAGAGCAAAAATTTATATTAAAAGTCCAATCTTGTATTACTGAGTATTGTACAAAAAAAGAGTTCTGGGCAAAATGCTTGAAATGGAACAATCAGCATTCAAACCCATGGAAGGTACCCGACGATTGTTCCACTTTAAGAACTTTGCCCCAGGATTCATTGCTCTTTAATTCTGTATTAAACAGCACCAGAATTAGATTATGCACAATAATAGGAATGTTCACCTGATTTCCCCCCCCCCCCCCCCTTTGCGTTCATTTTTATGTTTAACCCTTAGCTTACTTCATTTCAAAATATCAATGTTAGCGGTCCAGCCGCCATTTTAACGCCAACTTTTAATGCGTAAACAGAAAATGGCGCATTTGAAGGAATAAATAATCAGGAATAAATAATCAGGATTAAGTTTAGTCTGTGTCATTAGCGAAGGGGAACAGATACATTTGTGTATGTCCCAAAGAAAGTGCATCAGAGGGCGAAAACTATTGAAACTATTAGGAGGTAGCTATGCAGAAAGAAATATCAATTAGTTTAGAAATAAATTCACCTTTTAGTAGGTTTAAAGTATTTAATTCATTATTCCAGGTATTTCTTAAATTAAAGAAACACTACCTGATTTAACAAAGAATCCTGCTAGATGTCATTGTGATCTCTGCTGGGACTAAATATAATAAAACTTACTTTGCATTAAATCCATGGGTTTTCTCTAGTCTTTGATGCCTCAAAGTCCCGATTATCACAGCCTCACATCTGTCCGGTTCTCTTACAGTCATGTTCCCTCTTAAGATGTCTTCCAGACTTGCACTGCTCCTCACGTGGATTAAAGAGCACTGTTAACATGTTTTACTGATGGTATAACACAAATGGGTGCCATAGAATATTTGGGGGTTCAGCTGAGAAACAGTAACAAAAACAAAACAAACAAAAAATGTCAAAAAAAGATATAAAAATCCAAATAGTTTTTTTTTTCCACCCAAGTTTGTTTTATATATATATATATATTTACTTTTTTAACTGGAGGGGGTTGTCGAGACATTACTTATTAACTATTGGAGCTAAAGTAATTAGGTAGACTAACTAGTACCCTGGTATAAGTTATAACCTGATCTTCTCTTGTCCTATGTATATATGTGGATATACAGATAACAGTATGTACATATATGTATATAATCAGGTAAACAGGGGTATTATTCGAAATTTGATTCCACAACCTTAGCCACATTTGCTGGAATTATGGGGGCCCAATTAACCCCTACCTTTCTGGGAGAATGTGCCCCGCAAGTAACTCCGTTTTTTTTTTATAGCTCGAGGGGCGTTAGTGGTTTAATGAACTATATTTGAAAATCCTAAGGGCTTGTGCAGAATGTTTATTATTATGTAACAGCAAAGTAATTGACATAAAAATCATATTTTTTATTTTTTTTTAAAAAAAGGACAAACTGTCCTTGTAGCTAAAAATACTTGGTGACGGTCGTACGAAATGCTTTCATTTAAATTAATGTTAGCGCCAACATTAAAGGTTTTATGGGGTTAAGGTTATAATGTAGGTCTCTGAAGTGGACCGAAATATAATTTAACCCTATGGCTGCCGCGGGGGGGGGGGAAATATGGATCCTGTAGTTCAAAAAAATCGACGTAACTGACAGCAAAAAAGGGAACAGGAAAAATAAAAATAAATGCAAAATTATAATTTATAGGTGATCGACCCTTAAACTAATGTATTGGTTAAATATATTTTTTTGTCCTGGGGGAGGTTTTAAAACTAGAACCGCAAAGGTTTTTGTAAATGAGATTAAATATCCATTTACCTGCATTTTGGGGATTGGTTATTTAAAAAAATGTGAATTAAAAATGTAAGCCCCCATTTTTCTAATATATGACACACACACAAAAACTATATATGGGTATAAAAGTAGTCATTTTTGGTAAATTAGTTCTCTTTTTCGAAGAGGATCTGTGCAATTGCACAAGTATGGCCTAGGTGAGACGGACTGCAGCTGGATGAGAAAATGTTACAAAATAAAAAAAAAAGGATTGCTCGTTTTAAAAGCAGGACCAATATTTAATTATACTTATAATTGTAATAAGGTATGTCTGTTTGAGCCAGCTGTTGATATTTGTGGTAACAAATACAGGAAATGCCTATACTGTACAGCATTCCTTATAATCATTTTTTTCTTTTTGAAATTTTAAATGTTTTCTCCATATTTTTTTAAAATAATAATCCTGATATTTTATACCCATTTTACTGATAAAAGTACCGAAATTTAGAGTAGAGGCCCAGAGGCCCGGTTCTCTATTTTGGTAGCTTATAATGGGTATTTATTACATATAGCGTGGATAACTCGCAATTCTTCATATTTTAACACCTAAAATACATTCATAATATCCTGGAGTTTAGTTAACTGTATCAGCTATTTAATTTTGGCATTATCATTATTATAAAAACGATATAACAATATATTTTATGAATAAGCTTTAGGGTAATGATACTGTGTTAGTATATATATTTATATATATATATGTGTATATAAATATATATATATATATATATATATATATATATACACACACAGACACATTTGTATATGTACATATTTCTATGTATGTGTGTATATATATGCATATATAAATGTTTATATATATATATATATATATATATATATTTGTGATACAGGTAATGAGGAAAGCACTATCGCTGAGACATGCAAATAATATCTATTAGAAAAAATAATATAGTTAGAAGGAATTGTAAACTCCTTATCTATGTTGTATAGCATTTTATATATAAATAAGTACGTTAGCTCTAGAAAAATTCTTGACAAAAATGGGAAGTTTTGTCAATGGGATAAGCAGAGTTACATATCACCAGAGCTAAAGCAGGGTTTTTTTATATATAGTTTATATAGATATATATATATATATATATATATATATATATATATATATATATATATATATATATATATATATATGTATGTATAAAAAAAATTTGCACATTGTATTTGTTAGCAAGCAGAAATAAAACTAGAATGATAAAATGAGTTTTTTTTCCCCCGCAAGCATGTTAAGAGATAAAAATACAATAACTTTAATATTTACAATATTTGTTTATCCATCTTGTAACCCACTGGTATGTAATAGTCTGTTTTGTATTTTTTATTTTTTTATTTTGTGAGGGGCAGTATCGTTTGTAGATGAGTGTGGGTGATTGCTATGGGCTAGTTTCTAGCTGTAAGGGCTGCTGACAGTTTGGTAGTGTTAGAAAGTTAGAAACCATTATGAATCCTCTTTGTTTTGTTGTATTGTCTTGAAATGGCTAGATTGGCACCATAAATTCTAGCATTTTTATGAATTCAGTATGTTCTCTGATAAATCTAGGGCAATGTTCTATTTGTGATCTGTAAAGAAGGGAAATTCTAAATGCTTTATATTTGCTTTGTAATAAACCTAGGGTTATATCCATGCGTTTTACAAGGATATCCACTAATTAATAAAGTTTATCAAGTGTGCTATACATTTTAAAACAATCTCACCCTGTTCACGTGGGAGAGGCAGAGTTCGATTAACTCTGCTAATATTTTTGATAAATCCAGTGTTGTTTTTTTGTGTTTGCAAGCATGCAATCTTTTTTTTTGCCGATCGATCCCTATTGATTGCGTTGTATTATTTTATTTTCTACATAAACTCAGAGACATGTTGTACGTTTGGACATGTACCGTCCGTTGGTTGAGTTCAGTCATCCAGCTACCTATTTTGGACAAATCTTGTGCTGTTTCCATGTATGCTCGACTGTAAAAATGTTATTTGTAGGCACTGTTGATTCTGCTGTATTTGTTTATTTAATTTTTAATAAAATAGACACCAGGCATTTCTGTATGACTGAAAAAATCCAGTGTTGTTTTCTATATAAATTTGACGAGGTAAATTGTTTTCATTGACAATGTTGATCCCGCAGTTCTTAATAAACTGAAAGCTGTTTTCTGTGTGCATTTTACCACAAGATAGAAAGGTATAGGAACCCAGTGTGGTTTGCCTTGTATGCTTGACCACTAGGCCGTGATCAGTTGGCCTAGCGTAATTCAGCTCTATACTTTTTTTATGAACCTGGTGCTGTTTTCTTGTACGACCAGGATTTGCCTAACCTTTTTTTAACTAATGAAGTTCTTGTCTGTAAACATTAACACACGTTTCCTCTGTCCTGTTATATATATATTTCAGTTCTCCGAATGCCGTTTTGGGCTATTTTTAAACTCTGTCGTGACTTAAAAATTGGCCACCAAATGACCACATTTTTTTTTTATTTCCGCCAGTCAAATTAACTCCAAGCTAAACATGATATGGGTTCATTTGCAAATCATATGCTGTTTTTTAATCAAGTAGTTGATAGACGTATTCTTTCTGTCTTATATTACTTCCAGTGGAAAAGAATTAAAATAAGTTCTATAGTACATACTTATTTTTTCCCTGTGAATATCCTGTGTAGTTTTATTGGTATCTTAATGTTTTAAAACTTTAAGAGTTTGCTATAATTTGGCCTATAAAGTGTTTATAAAAAAATATTTGTCTCCTACATTGCAGAATAATAATATAAGATGTCATGTAATTCTCTTTTGTATACTTATATCACACTAAATATCATGCAAACAGCATGTAGAAATCTTAACCGGGCTAGACGTTTCTGAACTTTTTCGAGGTGCTTGGTTGGCATCCGAACAATGTAAAAACGTTCCAAAAGTATTAAAAATGTCTAATTGGTGACATTCTCTGCTACATGTTGTACTAGTTTAATATAATAAAAAATCAGAAAATTCAGGAAATTATTGGAATTGGCTTTTTCCCCCGGTTTTCAGTAAACCTAGCTTACGTCTCCATTTCAAGTTGTTTGTTTAATTCTGATGACTCTCACAGTCTATTTAGAGAGTTATATGACTTAAAATTATGTTTTACGTAAAAAAAAATTTTTTGTAAAGAAAAGACAAGTTCTCCAATACTTATATACTACTTAATTGTTGTGGTTGGCTTTGTATAAAAATAGGAATACTTAATTGTTGTGGTTGGCTATGTATAAAAATGGGAAACATATTTTCTTAACAACGATTGAATTATGGATACTTGTACACAAATAATATTTTTTAAAATATAAACATTTTATGTGTATTTGTATCCAGCTTAAATAAATGAAAGTTAAATCCGGAGCGTTAGGATAAGACTCTTTTTATTCCAAGAATTCTTTACATAAAAAATAGGCAAACGTAAAAAAAATGTTTAAAATAAAAATAAATAATAATAATGATAAATGAATGAATAAGATGTGAAAGCAATTTTAATCTAAATAAATTACGTGGATCTTAGTAAGAATATTCAAGGTGGGGTGAAAGAAAATGAAATAGGTTTATGTTTATTATTAGGTCTCTCTTAGACATCTTGGACATAACACGGTGGTAACCTTGTATTTATTTAGTCTAATACTTAAGTTTATTTTTTGAGATGTCGTGATGCTAGAAAAAGATGGTAAACCTGGCTTTGAAAAGTGTTTGTTTGGAAGTTGTTGTGACATTGTATATATGTTAATTTTCACATATGGTGATTTTATAGTACAAAGAAAAAATATCCAATAAAATAACATATGTAGGAAGGAGGGCTGGGGGGTGGGGGGTGGGGGGGAGTGAAGTATTTTGTTGAAAAATCATACACTTGTCCATTAATGACAAGGAAAGTAAGTTATACATTTTAACCACAGCTTAAAGGTGGATAGAAAGGTGATAGGAGCATTCTCTCCTTATGCAGCTATGCTAGAAAAATTTGTTCCTTTTCATACAATAGGTGAAATGTCATGCTCCTGTATTATAACATTACTGTGTATAGACTTATATTTATAATACAGCATTTCAGTACAGTTCCATTCATAACATCAATTAATCAGAAATCTACCACGGATGATATTTGGATTCTAGAAAGTATGCAAAAAAAAACAAAACAAAAGAAAAAGTACAAAAATATAACATAGTATCCTGAAGCAGAGATTAATCATTTTACGTGTAAACAAGTATTTTGTTCCCACTGACTATACAATGTTTTTAATTTAAGATTTAAAAAAAAAAAAAAAAATTTAAATTCTAGTTGAAAATACAGCTGACGTGTTTGGGGGGCAAAGTCCAAATAAAAGGGGGAAGTGAAGGGTTAAAAAAAAAATCTGGTGATTCTCTTGCATGCTGGGAGCTGAAAGCGCAAGGAATTTTGGGATGTGTTCCTTCTGTATCCCCCCTCCTCTCTTTCTTGTGATGGCTGTTCACCCAGTAGCTGTGATGATGATCTGTTGCTAGCTGTGTTACGCAGGGAAGAAGTCTTTGTAGGGGCAATGAAAGACAGAATATATTTTGATTTGATTTTTTTGCACGTCCTTTATCCCTGTCTGTTATTATCTCTAGGAAGAGGAGGATATGAAACATAACAAATTGCTGTGAGATGCATCCTTCAGCTCTAGAATTGGTGAGGAAATCTGCTTTTCTTCTATATCATCTAGCCTTGCTTTCATTGCCTCTATATCCTTATTTTTTTTCGTTGTATTCATTTTAGTTTTTGACGCATTCCGTATTATTTATGGGTTACTGATTTCTTGCTTTGGAGCTGATATTCTCATTCATTTTGTTTTTAAAAAAATCAAGGTGATTGTTGAATAAAAAACAACCTTATGACACGGATAGGTTATGGTGAGAACATCAGTACGGAATGATATGAAGGAACCTATTTGGTTCAGAAAATGTCTACGTAGGATTCTATTGTTTTTCGTCTAGGTGCAGCATGTACTAAATGTTAAAATAATTAACTCTGGTTTGCTCTAAATAGTCTGGTTTTCCCATATGTGGTTGATATTGCGCATAAACAATGGACATGTGGAAGTATTTCGTATTGTTACTTTTACATCATAGCTGTCGTTTGGTGTGTCTGTTGGTAGAAACATCTTTGTTGTCATTTTTATTGGATTCAATCTTCCGGGATAAAATGTGCTCTGTAGTCTGTGGGATGCCTATTCGATCACCAGTGTTAACTGTATCAAATGTTATAAAAAACCTTGTCCTGTATGTTATAAGCCATTGTAGAATTGTTTAAAAGTAGGCATTGGTCATTGACTAGCTGGTGTTGCTGATCCAATCAAAGCATGTCGGTTATTTGGGAAAGTAGGATTAATAAATATTGGACTACTCAAGTTAATATGGGGGGAGTCAATGTGCACAAGTAAGGTGCCAAGATGTAGCATTGAGAGATATATAATAATAAGTAAACTAGATTCCATATTTGTACTTGTGTCAGAAGGTGTGATATCTTTGTTATGGTGGCCATGCCTGGCTGTATTGCAACCACATATAGCATAATATTCGACACAGGGTAACAAACAGGTATAAAACAACTGTTGAAAGGATCGTACGTCTTTCTGTCCCTCCCCCCCCCCCCCCCTGATTTTTATGTCATTCTCCTCTGTTTGTTCACTAACCCCCCTTTTTAATCTCTTGTTGGAAATGTGCTTCTCCTCTCACTTTTCTGGATGATGCAGTTAGTTCTTGTTTGTTGGATTAGTAGTTCACTGCTGTTTTTATTTCTTGTTTCTTCCATTGTCTCTCTTACCACATTTGTGTCACCTTGTACTTCTGTAAGTGTCCTTTAGCCCCCGTGTTAGCACCTACACCTCTGTTACTGTACCATGTCCTCTACCCCTGATTCCTAGCCCTGCACTGTGCCCCCCCCCCCCCCCCCCAGAATTTTGTGCAGTCTTGTGTTCCCTGACATCTGATAACTTGTGCTTTATTCCATGTTGATGTCAGAATGTATGGGGGCTTCCTGCTTCTTGCTGCCAGGCTGATCTCATGCCAGGGGTCCGTAGACCATGGGTGTCCAATGTGTAGCCCATGAGCCAAACTGGACCCATCAGCAAGTTGTGGCCCACCTGACTTAACTAAATATATTCTCAGGAGGCCTGTAAATGTGTAGTGTTGATGGAATAAAGTTGATTGAAACTTTTTTTTGGAAATGCTGTTGTATTAGTGCTCAATAAACATCATTTTTCTTTAAATAACAAGCAATTCTTCACTATTACTATGGTCCAATACACATATACATTTCTGTAAATCAGAAATAACATGGACACCTCTGCCATACTTACGGCAGGACTGGCTGTACCGCTTTAAAGCACCCCATGTTTTATAAAGGATAAGCAAGTTTTCTCTGGTGCTTTTATTTGATGCCTATAATGAACTGCAAGCGGAATCGTAACATTTCGCTGACTCCTGTTTCGCTGCAGATCGCCATGCACAGTTGCTTGAATGAGGGCTCGATCCCAGTATCGAAATTTTGGAGAGGGCCAGAAGGCCCAAGAATGCAACTCTTCCTGCCAGGAAGACATGTCATGCCGGTTTGGGTAGGTGCTTAACAATTCCATTACTGGGAAGACCTGCAAGACATTAAATTTGTCTGTATGGTTTCTCCCTTTTCCACAAACAAATACCGGCTTTGTTAATGCCTCCATAGACTTAATATTGGCTCTTTTTGGATGCCAAACCTATTTGTCAGCATCATATGATTCGGCAGCCCCAGCAATAATTCCAACTGAAAAAATATTATGATACCATAAGGAACATAGCTATACAGCCTAGTACAGTGCATCCATACCTCCTACCATTCCTCCCCCCCCCCTCTCTCCCGCAAATCGGGGGGGGGGGGGGGTCAAGTGTCAGCGCTATCGTTGCACTGTCAGTCGTTCGGACAACTCTACTCTTCTTCTCGGGTGTCCCAGATCAGGACAGAGGCATTGTGGTCCTGAATCCTGTTGTCCTGCCAAGCTCTAACTCTGTCCCGAAAAAGTCCAGTGTTGATCCCTCTCCCTGGGCCTTAGATATTGTATTGTTTTTTTATCATTCATTTGCAATGTGACCATCTATTGCACAGAGTCGTCAACGCCCCAGGTATTTAGCATAACTAGTATCTGCCGAGCTAAGCAAATAGTACCGACCAAGAGTCATTTACTGGTTCACCTTAGAGATATTATAATGATTTATAGTTTAGCTTTTTTTATTATTATTTTGTTTTTTTTTACGTTATGTTTATAATGCAGCTGGCGGGGAAAATACCATAATACATTTAGATGATGTAGGTAATCTAAAATCAGTAGTTTTGGATATTGATGGTAAAATATTGGGTATTCATCAATGATACAAGGCATTATGTAATGGAACCTGCCTGGAGAGATTCTGCTCAAGGGAAACCGACTTGCTTGATGGGGAGAAAAATTATTTATTTGGCAAAAAGTTAAATGTGTTCAAAGTGAAAAAAAAAAAAACCTCCAGTTGCTACCCATTACCCCCTTTGCTCTAGTCAGCCACCCTATGCAGGAACACAACACAGCCTACAGTCTCTCAAACAAATTAATTCCAGGCCCTCTCAGATAATGCAATCGGTGGATCCTCCCGTCTAGTTTTTGGGGCACTAAAGACTTAGCAAAAATAAATTACATCTTCACCTATTTTATATGCACTTCACTAAGGGACACAGGAAGGGAATAACTACTTTTTAAAGGAACAGTCCATACAAAACTAAATTTTAACCAGCTGGTAGTGTTTAACCTGTACATTGCACAAGTTGTTTTTCAGCTCTGTCAGAAGGTGGTGCCTGCCTATTTTCTTTGCAGCAGTGACTGGAGGGGGCAGGACATTTTTGTGAAGTCAGCAGTGACATCACCAGCTTCCTTCACAGGTGCCATCCTCCTCTATCTGTCTCGCAGATCTCTGATTCACTGCCAGAAAAATGCTGGGGTCGCTCATTTTCGGCTTAAGGTGAAGATGTCATAGTTGGAATTATTAATCCCCATGAGAAAGCCTGCAAAAAAAGATAAACATTTATGTTCAGAATTACAAAAAGGGGAAAAAAAAGAGAAAATGAAAAAAAAAAAAAAAAAATGCATAGTGTTTTGTTTATTGCAGGGATTCTTAAAATGTGTGTGCAAATTTTATTAACTTTTTTTGTGATTTACTTATATTTTCAAAGGTTTTATTGTTATTTAGTATCAACAGATTTTTATTTACGTATAATATTAAAATATTGTAATGTGACTAAAGTTATGGCATGATCTTGTAATAAAATACACAAGTGACTTCTATCCTGTCTCGGAGTGTGTGTTTTATTCTTTCTCAATTATTTTATTATAAATCATTAACAATGTGAGAAAATTCTACCCAACATGTTAAAAAGGGTCAAGGTTTGTGGACTTTGATTTCTCTTGTCAATAATCAATGGATTTATCAGCTTTCGTCTGGTGAGGTGTTACAATCTCTGTACTTTGGACTGGTTTATTCTGAAATTATAAGTCTTCCAGCTAAAAGAAACAACCAACCCATTGTGGATGAGGTCCATTCAAATACTATGTGCTAAAATATATATATTTACATGTAAAGCTGGTCCTTATTAAAGAAATTGATAAATAAATCACGTTCTATGTATACATAGATCCTGTAGAAAAAAAAAGATAGATTTCTATTTTCAGGGGAGCACAAGCAACTCTTGGCCTGGTCAGAATTAAATAATTTAGTTGGCCTTGGTGGCACTTCGTCCACCCACCTGATATCACCAGAGATAAACACGTAGACATGCAAGACAGATAAGGTCCAGAGACAAGATAGTTGGATAGAAAGATCTAAAGTGTTACCGACTGGGGCATTTAAATGTGAAAAGTGGTGGAACCCAGCCCATTGAGAGAGATAAGAGAGCAACCCGGGGCAGTTGCCCCCCTACACCGCCCCTTTCCAGTCCTCCCCTGTTCATTATGATGGGGGAGGGAGTGAAAATGTTTGAAGCAACAGAAGTGTGCTTTAACACCCTCTGGCAAAGTGCCGCCCTAGGCGAGTGCCTTGTGGAAGATACACTACTGATTTAACATGTTACCAATATCACACAACAGCACAACATTAATATTGTAAAAGCGCTATGGTAAAGTGACCCTCTGTGTCCAAAAAAAAGTTATAATCTAACTTATAAAAAAAAAAAAACAGAATATCTGGCCCTATCCAGTGCAGCATGGAAGACTGATATATGTGGGAAGACAAACTTGGAATAACCCAATAAAAGAGCATTAATGCTGGAGGATAACAACGAAAATTCATGTGCATCTTGAAAGTGTATAAGATTTGGTTTATTCAACAATCCCTGTGTGATTTGATGCAGGCATTCTGCATAAATCAAATTTTTTAATATTTGATTCAAGCCCTCCCCCTATGATTACTCTGCATGTTTACTGCAGGTGCAGCAGCACTGATTCGAAAGTATAGACACTGAGTATATAAAGTTATGTTTCATTTAGTCACTTCATGTGCTGCTGGAATAGAATACATTGTGTGGACTCTAAGTGACATTGCTCTTGTAGCCCGTAGCATCTCTTAACAGTGCAACACATTGTCCGATGACATCACTAGAGAGACAGGGAATTCCTTTCATTTGAATGGCATATTTCGCATTGGTTCCTGCAGCAAAAAAGAAAGAAAAAGGAAATTGACTTTTACTCAGCTAGTGTGGGCAGTCCTGGTTTCTTGCAAACTGCCGTAATTTCTCAATTTCATCTAGCTGTAAGTAAATTTGAAGCAATGCAAAATGTATATCATGCATTTTAAAGTACTTTGAAAGCACATTAATATTCATTAACATTTGGAAGATGCATTTTGGGCCCAGACAGTCCCATTAATACTTGTCCTACAAGAGTTTTATGAGTTCTGTTGAATAAAATGATGTCAAAAGAAACTTAATGAACCACGGTTAATTTATCTTCAAATCTGGGAGGACAAAAGAGGCATTTATAGGACACTTATTGGTCAAGATAATAGTGAATTTCTCCATATCTTCCTGCATTTTGCATAAGATTGCCACAGGACATCAAAGGTTTAAAACAATTATTGATGCCAAATTGAGAGAAATATATAGGGTCAACTTCGACGCTTAACTGTTGAAAAGCAAAAATGTAGCCCATGCTCCATCTTTACTGCTCCATGCAGGAGACCAAAGAATTAAAGAATAAAAACAGCCTTGTACTCTAAAAAAGAAACAAAATAAGAGCAAAATGATATATTCATAGTTGTGAAAGAATGTAAAACTGGTTAGTTGGTAAGTGCGAGAAATATACTTCAAAGACCAAAATGTGTTCCCTGTATGATGGGTTATAAAACTTGAATATGGCTCATCTAGAATACCCGCTAGAAATAATACAAATGGGGAGGTAAATAAACAACAAAACTACAAAAAGGTTTGTAAATTCTACTTGAGAAGATTGTTGATAGACCAATTACTCTCATGATGTGATGAAAGACACGTATGTAACCAAGCTGTTAGGCATACATGACAGTAAAACATAGCCATGGAAAGTCAGGTGATATTGATTTGGTTGAACGTTGGGTCATTAAGCCATGGAATGAAGTGTCTGCGAAACCATGGAAAGAAAGATACTTCAGGTGGAAAATCTCCATTGGGCAGAGTAGTCTTATCTTTCTAGCGATCTCTGGTTATGTGTTAAGACGCCCATCTTGGCTGCGTTGTTGCCAGCCTCATTCAGCCATATTAAAAATGCTTCTGTTCACTGTCGAATTACTGTTCTACTTCCTTTCGCCTCCGAGCTTCGAACATGCTGCTAATTTCCTTGACTTGACTTTCTCGATTCGAACTCTCTGCTTGACCAACTTCAACATAGATTCTGCTATAAATCGAGACCACACTTACCAGGATAGCTAGTGATCTAATTGCAGTAAAACCTTTAATATGTTATTATTGACCTATTTACTTAATTCCTGTCCTCCTTGTCCTCGATACCTCATTTGATAGTGTGGACCACCCATGACTCAACCCACGTATCCCATCCCATCTTTCAGTGTCTCCGTGTTTGGCAAATCATCTTCTCCATTTCACTTTTGAGTTGGTGTATCCCAGCATTTTGTTTGTACCACTTCACAATCTTTACAGCCTCTCTTGGCAATCTAATGAGGTCATTTGGATTCCAGTACCACCTGTTTGCCGATGATTCAGAGACCTGTCTTTCTTCTCCTGATCTCTCGCCTCTGATGTCCCACGGATGTCTTTTCTTAAAATTCACCCTCTCTTAATCAGAATTCCTTTTCTTTTCCTTGCCTAACGCTAATAATCATCTCCTTTAGTGTAATCCAAACCCATAATACACCCAACTTGGTATCTTTCTTGATCCATCCCTTTCTGTTGCTCCTTAGATCCAGTCAATCTCCGAATCCTGCTGGTGACATCTTAAGAACTAGCTTCATTCGCCCCTGTTCTAAAACAAGATGCAACCAAAGCATCGTTTGGCTGATGTAAGCATGCCGAAAGTATGCCTGGCACCGTCTATCTTCTGGAATCTCAAGAATGCCACCACTTTGTGTATTTTGTTTGGCCATTACACAGTAAATGGGTTAGGTTAAGGGAATTAGGATGATCGAGACAAATTTCATCCGAAAAGTAATGCTCAAGTCTCGTCGGGGGTCAGGGTTTAGGTTAGGAGATGTGTGAGTGCTTTTGTGTGTATTTGTGAGTGTTTTATGTGATTGTGTTTATGTGTATTAGAGATTGTGTGTATTAGTGAGTTTTATGTGTGAGAGTGCATTTGTGTGTGTGTACATAATAAAAAAAGAAATCATATGAAAGAATAGTAAAAGAAAAAGCAAGATTTGCAAAGAAATAGCAAATGGTAAAAGGGAGTAAGTGGGTAATTCTCAACCCAATCACCAGTTTCATCCCCAGAGCAACATATCCAAACTCCTTCAATCCATGGTGTGGGGAGCAGACTTCCAGAGATCAAACACATTGCCCTGCCATTGGCTGCACTGGCGGAGGAAGCAGGCATTGCCACACCGCAGCCAGAGGAGAAAAAATGTACCACGTGTTTGAGCTCACTCCCATGTCCCTCCTCTTATGCAAATGCAATGTGAATGAACATTTTTGTTCACTGTGTACAAACGGACGAAAGACACGATGTTCGAGTCTAGTGCAGAGCAGTGGCGTCGCTAGGGGTGGGCTACAGCCCCGGATGGAGACTCTGAGGCTAAAGTATACTTTATCCCCGAGACTCCAGGGCTATCATGCTCCTTGTGTGCGGTCCTGTGTCCTGGACAGCATGCAAGTTATTGATCACGGCTGTTCAGCCTCCTCTGCTTGACTTCCGGTTAGAGCTCCGGGTGTCACATGACATCGTGGAGCTCAGAAGAGTCAACGGACGTCAAGACCTCAAGGGGGGCCACGATGAAAAAATGTGTGTGTGTGTGTATGTGTGACAAAGTGTTTGTGTGTGAGAGACGGTTTGTGCAAGTGTGACACAGACAGTGAGTGTGTGTGTGTGACAGAGAGACAATGTGTGTGTGTGAGAGAGAGACAGTGTGTGTGTGAGGCAGAAGGTGTGTATGTGTGTGTGTGAGACGGTGCGTGTGAGAGAGAGACGGTGTGTGTGAGTGAGGCAGAGGGTGTGTATGTGTGTGTGAGAAAGAGATGGTGCATGTGAGCGAGAGAGACAGTGAGTGTGAGATAGAGTTGGTGTGTCTGTGAGAGAGACGGTGCGTGTGAGAGAGAGACGGTGCATGTGTGAGAGATGGTGTGTGTGTGAAAGTGACGGGCTGTGAGAGATGGGGGGGGGGGGTGAGAGACAATGTGTGTGTGTAATAGAGAGATGGTGCATGTGTGTGAGAGAGACGTATTCCCTTTAGCCTGTTGTGTACACTGTGCAGCTCTAGCTATGGCCATTTGGAGGGGTAGGGTTATGCCTTTATCTCATAGCTTTTACTGCACTTATGCAAAACCTTGCAGCATATCAAATGGCCAGAGAGGGACACCTGGGGGGTATGAGCAAGCATGCATGCATCAAGACTTTACTTGCAGCGTTTGCCCCATGTATATAGCTTCTTTGAAGCTGAATTGTGCAGCCAGGCCCAGTATCTCATGAAGTAATGAAAGTTATGTCCCTATACACCACTCATGTTACAGATCCTATACCCCATGTAAAGAGCAGTTTTATTTGACCCCTTCAGTTGTTATCTCCCCCCCTGCCCCCTTCAGTTGTTACCACCCATGTCCCCCCCCCCTTCAGTTGTTATCCCCCCCTGCCCCCTTCAGTTGTTACCACCCATGTCCCCCCCCCCTTCAGTTGTTATCCCCCCCTGCCCCCTTCAGTTGTTACCACCCATGTCCCCCCCCCTTCAGTTGTTGCCCCCCCTGCAGATGTTGCCCCAGCTCTGCAGACTTTCCATGCTCCTTCCCTCCTCCCTGCACAGCACAGTCTGGTGTCATCCTCTCCACCAATCACAGCACAGTCCATTCATAGTAACAGGAGCCTCTCAGCCAATCCCAGCGACCGCAGGTCCATGCCTTTTGTGAATGGAGTCACTGTTATGCGGGGGAGTTGGAGGGGGTGGGTTGCTAAGGCAACCAGACTTAATCCGCCAATGGACTGTCAGACGGTTGAAGACAGGGGGCATCGCGTGGGCACTCGGGCTGGGAGACAGGGGAGCCATGGCAACATTAAACCAATGAGCGACGAAAGTATACCAAACAGGCGGGTGATTTGGATTGATGTGCATCGGAACCAATAGAAAGGCGAGCTGCGCTGTCCAATCAGTAAGGCGGGGTTTAATAAGAGGGCGGGAGAAGGCAGACTGATGTGTGTCTCCGCCAGTCGGGTGTGGAGTAGTAGGGTGGGCGGGCGTGGTTAGCAGTGACAGGCTGCTCTTGTTCTGTCACACGGTGTGCGGCGGCTCTTCCGGGTCCCGCTCTGTGCAGTTCGGTCACACTGCCCCGGGACATGGCGGCCGAGGCTCTGGAGGGCTTCCTGTATTCTCTGGGTTTAATAGCGGCTTCCTGGTGGGGGTTGAGGGCCGCCTGGCTCCTGGTCAGCGCTGCCCGAGTCTGGGTGCTGGGGAGCGGAGCGCGGGTGGGCCCTGGCATCGGGAGATGGGCAGGTGAGTCTGTCCTCGTCCCCTCCACTCGGTAATAGTGTGGGGCAGAGGCCTGTGCAGTCCAACACCAGTACAGGAGTGACAAGAGGGGGTGTATTGGGAGGATATAGGGGTAAATACGAGACCTGTACTTGGGGGCAATAGGCATCTATTGATATATATTAAGGGGCTTCATTGATGGAATATGACGGGGGGGGGGGCTTCATTTGTAGGGGGGCGCTTCATTGATGGAATATGACGGGGGGGGGGGCTTCATTTGTAGGGGGGCGCTTCATTGATGGAATATGAAGGGGGGGGGGAGGGCTTCATTGATGGAATATGAAGGGGGGGGGGGAGGGCTTCATTGATGGAATATGAAGGGGGGGGGAGGGCTTCATTGATGGAATATGAAGGGGGGGGGAGGGCTTCATTGAAGGAATATGAAGGGGAGGAGGACTTCATTGATGGAATATGAAGGGGGGGGGGAGGGCTTCATTGAAGGAATATGAAGGGGAGGGGGACTTCATTGAAGGAATATGAAGGGGGGGGAGGGCTTCATTGAAGGAATATGAAGGGGGGGAGGGCTTCATTGAAGGAATATGAAGGGGAGGGGGACTTCATTGAAGGAATATGAAGGGGAGGGGGACTTCATTGAAGGAATATGAAGGGGGGCTTCATTGAAGGAATATGAAGGGGGGGGGAGGACTTCATTGAAGGAATATGAAGGGGGGCTTCATTGATGGAATATGAAGGGGGGCTTCATTGATGGAATATGAAGGGGGCTTCATTGATGGAATATGAAGGGGGGCTTCATTGATGGAATATGAAGGGGGGCTTCATTGATGGAATAAGAAGGGGGGCTTCATTGATGGAATAAGAAGGGGGGCTTCATTGAAGGAATATGAAGGGGAGGGTGACTTAATTGAAGGAATATGAAGGGGGGAGGACTTCATTGAAGGAATATGAAGGGGGGGAGGACTTTATTGAAGGAATATGAAGGGGGGGAGGACTTTATTGAAGGAATATGAAGGGGGGGAGGACTTCATTGAAGGAATATGAAGGGGGGCTTCATTGATGGAATATGAAGGGGGACTTCATTGATGGAATATGAAGGGGGGCTTCATTGATGGAATATGAAGGGGGGGAGGACTTCATTGAAGGAATATGAAGGGGGGCTTCATTGATGGAATATGAAGGGGGACTTCATTGATGGAATATGAAGGGGGGCTTCATTGATGGAATATGAAGGGGGGCTTCATTGATGGAATATGAAGGGGGGCTTCATTGATGGAATATGAAGGGGGGCTTCATTGATGGAATATGAAGGGGGGCTTCATTGATGGAATATGAAGGGGGGGAGGACTTCATTGAAGGAATATGAAGGGGGGGAGGACTTCATTGAAGGAATATGAAGGGGGGGAGGACTTTATTGAAGGAATATGAAGGGGGGGAGGACTTTATTGAAGGAATATGAAGGGGGGGAGGACTTCATTGAAGGAATATGAAGGGGGGCTTCATTGATGGAATATGAAGGGGGACTTCATTGATGGAATATGAAGGGGGACTTCATTGATGGAATATGAAGGGGGGCTTCATTGATGGAATATGAAGGGGGGCTTCATTGATGGAATATGAAGGGGGGCTTCATTGATGGAATATGAAGGGGGGGAGGACTTCATTGAAGGAATATGAAGGGGGGGAGGACTTCATTGAAGGAATATGAAGGGGGGGAGTACTTTATTGAAGGAATATGAAGGGGGGGAGTACTTTATTGAAGGAATATGAAGGGGGGGAGGACTTTATTGAAGGAATATGAAGGGGAGGACTTCATTGAAGGAATATGAAGGGGGGGGGACTTTATTGAAGGGTGGGACTTTATTGAAGGAATATGAAGGGGGGGAGGACTTTATTGAAGGAATATGAAGGGGGGGAGGACTTTATTGAAGGAATATGAAGGGGAGGGTGACTTAATTGAAGGAATATGAAGGGGGGGGAGGACTTAATTGAAGGAATATGAAGGGGGGGAGGACTTAATTGAAGGAATATGAAGGGGGGGAGGACTTCATTGAAGGAATATGAAGGGGGGGAGGACTTTATTGAAGGAATATGAAGGGGGGCTTCATTGATGGAATATGAAGGGGGACTTCATTGATGGAATATGAAGGGGGACTTCATTGATGGAATATGAAGGGGGGCTTCATTGATGGAATATGAAGGGGGGGAGGACTTCATTGAAGGAATATGAAGGGGGGGAGGACTTAATTGAAGGAATATGAAGGGGGGGAGGACTTTATTGAAGGAATATGAAGGGGGGGAGGACTTTATTGAAGGAATATGAAGGGGGGGAGGACTTTATTGAAGGAATATGAAGGGGGGGAGGACTTTATTGAAGGAATATGAAGGGGGGGAGGACTTTATTGAAGGAATATGAAGGGGGGGAGGACTTTATTGAAGGAATATGAAGGGGGGCTTCATTGATGGAATATGAAGGGGGACTTCATTGATGGAATATGAAGGGGGACTTCATTGATGGAATATGAAGGGGGGCTTCATTGATGGAATATGAAGGGGGACTTCATTGATGGAATATGAAGGGGGACTTCATTGATGGAATATGAAGGGGGGGAGGACTTCATTGAAGGAATATGAAGGGGGGGAGGACTTTATTGAAGGAATATGAAGGGGGGGAGGACTTTATTGAAGGAATATGAAGGGGGGGAGGACTTTATTGAAGGAATATGAAGGGGGGGAGGACTTTATTGAAGGAATATGAAGGGGGGGAGGACTTCATTGAAGGAATATGAAGGGGGGCTTCATTGATGGAATATGAAGGGGGACTTCATTGATGGAATATGAAGGGGGGCTTCATTGATGGAATATGAAGGGGGGCTTCATTGATGGAATATGAAGGGGGGGAGGACTTCATTGAAGGAATATGAAGGGGGGGAGGACTTCATTGAAGGAATATGAAGGGGGGGAGGACTTTATTGAAGGAATATGAAGGGGGGGACTTCATTGAAGGAATATGAAGGGGGGCTTCATTGATGGAATATGAAGGGGGACTTCATTGATGGAATATGAAGGGGGGCTTCATTGATGGAATATGAAGGGGGGCTTCATTGATGGAATATGAAGGGGGGCTTCATTGATGGAATATGAAGGGGGGCTTCATTGATGGAATATGAAGGGGGGCTTCATTGATGGAATATGAAGGGGGGGAGGACTTCATTGAAGGAATATGAAGGGGGGGAGGACTTCATTGAAGGAATATGAAGGGGGGGAGGACTTTATTGAAGGAATATGAAGGGGAGGACTTCATTGAAGGAATATGAAGGGGGGGGGACTTTATTGAAGGGTGGGACTTTATTGAAGGAATATGAAGGGGGGGAGGACTTTATTGAAGGAATATGAAGGGGGGGAGGACTTTATTGAAGGAATATGAAGGGGGGGAGGACTTAATTGAAGGAATATGAAGGGGGGGGAGGACTTAATTGAAGGAATATGAAGGGGGGAGGACTTCATTGAAGGAATATGAAGGGGGGGAGGACTTAATTGAAGGAATATGAAGGGGGGGAGGACTTAATTGAAGGAATATGAAGGGGGGGAGGACTTAATTGAAGGAATATGAAGGGGGGGAGGACTTAATTGAAGGAATATGAAGGGGGGGAGGACTTCATTGAAGGAATATGAAGGGGGGCTTCATTGATGGAATATGAAGGGGGGCTTCATTGATGGAATATGAAGGGGGGCTTCATTGATGGAATATGAAGGGGGGCTTCATTGATGGAATATGAAGGGGGGGAGGACTTCATTGAAGGAATATGAAGGGGGGGAGGACTTCATTGAAGGAATATGAAGGGGGGGAGGACTTCATTGAAGGAATATGAAGGGGGGGAGGACTTTATTGAAGGAATATGAAGGGGGGGAGGACTTTATTGAAGGAATATGAAGGGGAGGACTTCATTGAAGGAATATGAAGGGGGGGGGACTTTATTGAAGGGTGGGACTTTATTGAAGGAATATGAAGGGGGGGAGGACTTTATTGAAGGAATATGAAGGGGGGGAGGACTTTATTGAAGGAATATGAAGGGGGGGAGGACTTAATTGAAGGAATATGAAGGGGGGGAGGACTTAATTGAAGGAATATGAAGGGGGGGAGGACTTTATTGAAGGAATATGAAGGGGGGGAGGACTTAATTGAAGGAATATGAAGGGGGGGAGGACTTAATTGAAGGAATATGAAGGGGGGGGAGGACTTAATTGAAGGAATATGAAGGGGGGGAGGACTTAATTGAAGGAATATGAAGGGGGGGAGGACTTTATTGAAGGAATATGAAGGGGGGGAGGACTTCATTGAAGGAATATGAAGGGGGGGGGGACTTTATTGAAGGGTGGGACTTCATTGAAGGAATATGAAGGGGGGGAGGACTTTATTGAAGGAATATGAAGGGGGGGGACTTTATTGAAGGGTGGGACTTCATTGAAGGAATATGAAGAGGGGGAGGACTTTATTGAAGGAATATGAAGGGGGGGAGGACTTTATTGAAGGAATATGAAGGGGGGGGGGAGGACTTTATTGAAGGAATATGAAGGGGCTTTATTGAAGGCATATTGGGATGGCAGAGACCCCTATGGACACATATAAGGTGGCGTCTCAGAGGGGCTTCATTGAAAGAATATTGGTGGCTGAGAAGGGCAACATTGGAGTTAAGCAAATATTAGGAGATGGATAATGTCCCCTAAAGGGTGGGAGGGGGGCTGAGTGTTTGGTATGAGTGATTTTTAATCACAGCATGGCTATTTATATGGGGGGGGTGATATTAAGAGCAAATAATTATTGTGAAGATGGAGTTACGTGGGTTATTGGGTGAGGGATGTGAAATCGAGGAAGCAGAGTATTTGGGATTACATGACTCTGGGCCCTTATTGGCGTGGTATAATATCTGAGGTGTATATACTGATACATACCACTGGGATATCCTTTATATTAACAAACAGTAATACAAATAGAGCATGCAGTGACCGGTGTGATTAATCACTAAATGGGATTATCATGGAGCCATCTAGGATATTTTAATTAGAGAAGAGCCGTTAATGGACAGGTTGCAGAACCCATCCAACCATTATTTTGTGATGAGGCCTTTTTAAAGTCGTCAAGATATTCAGTTCTTTGTTGTACAGTTATTATTTAGGGGGTTTTGTGGTACTATAATTGCACCCAGTCCTATATGTAATTGGGGGAGGGTGGGAGTTTAGAGCCTTAGATAATACCATGTCCACATCTATAAATACTCAAGCGAATATTCTAGATTAAAGGAGCTCTGACAACCTACACATTGCTTATACTGTCAATGTAGAGCATGAAAAATGAACTATACATTGTATTAGTAGAATTGCAAGCAAATACATAGTAGGCTTCCTTCTCCCTGTAACTTTATAAGTGACTGTTTGTTTCTCCCTGGACCACAAGTACATTTCCCAACTATCTCTACATTTAATAAAAACAATAAAAGGGTGTGTTCACCCTTCACCGTCATATTCTTGTTTTTAGATGTTATCGAAAAGTTCCCAAAACCAACCCAGCAGGTAAAAAAAAAGTTATGCTCTTCTCCACAATTTAAGGTGACCTCCATATGCCTGATCTGACCTATAATGTGCAGTTTACACAGTCAATATGGCTGATCTCTGCACTTTCCGTCGTTTTCCGGACTCATTTGGGGAAATATATAGGATTCCCCTTACGCAAGAATGGCCTTGAATTCAGCAACAATAGCCAAATTTTGGGGATTTCAGTTTTCCAGCTTTAGCTTTTTTTTTTTTTACCGATGTGCTCCAGAAATTGGCCATTAAATGATCCAGAAATCTCCCTGTTGAAGCCTGTAGGGGGGATAGAGGCTACACAATTAAGGGGAAAACCAGAGTTACCTTGAATAGAGCTCTTGAGTTTACAGACCAAAGCTACAAGTATGGCTACGTGGGGGGGGGGGGTGGAGTGAAAATACCTACACCCTCGCATCCAGAGAAAAAGTGTTTACCGTAACCAGTTATTTTGGCTCAGTTTTAAAAGAGAACTAGCAAAAAATAAAGTTCTGTTTAATTGAAAGATGACATTAATTGTAGGCATTTTATATAGAAATGCTTTAATGAAAGAATACAAATAAAGTACCTTATTGAGCCATATTTATCCCACATAGCTCTACCAGGAGGCAGGCATTTTGTGTAGAATCTTTGGTCAGATCTTTGTTCATCTGAACCAAGGTGAGTTAAGCTCTGGCCTAAGATTCTAACCAACATGTCTGCCTCCTGAGAGAGCTATATGGAGTAAAGATTCTAACCAACATGTCTGCCCCCTGGGAGAACCATATGGAGTAAAGATTCTAACCAACATGTCTGCCCCCTGAGAGAACTATATGGAGTAAAGATTCTAACCAACATGTCTGCCCCCTGAGAGAACGATATGGAGTAAAGATTCTAACCAACATGTCTGCCCCCTGAGAGAACGATATGGAGTAAAGAAGGCTCAATAAGGAACTTCATTTTTATTCTTTCATTAAAGAATTTTGTTATAAATCATGTACTTTTAAACGTAAGTTATTTTTTTTGGTACAGTTCTTTAAATACAGAACATTTACAGAGATTTGAAGCTGCGTGGAGATTTTCCATTCTCTGAATAGTTCTTACATGTTTGTGGAGTTGTGTAGGTGCTGTGTATTTTATATATAGGTGTGTTTTAGTTTGTGCTTCGTGGACTGCATAGAATAAAATTCCTGCTGCAAACCATGTATAATAGTGTGTGATGCCCAAAGTTTAGGATATAGGTCAACCCAGCTCAGAGCTCTGCAGTGCCACCTACTGACAGAATGCTGAGTTCACACACATCAATGAAAGACTTGCTCATTACAAATAAAGGCTCCCCAATATCAATGAATTCTGCATCTTCGTACTAAAAACCGGATTCTTTTTGTGAATTTCAAGTTCTGAGCGAGGACCCATCTCTTAAGAGTTGTGTGTTTTTGTACATCCCCTCTTGAAACACTTTTTAAAAAAAATTTTTTTAGTCTACACAAGAGGGGAGAGGCAAGACGACACTTTAAAGCACAATTTTAACTATCAAGGGTTTAAATAAAATAAAACCAAAAATAACATTGCTTTTAAAGAGTTTGGTTCAGAATTACAAGTGGAAGCAATTTTGTGATCCTATTTTAGAGGAAGTAGTAGATACCTGACATTACCTTCCAGTGGAAGTAGTAGAGGTTAACACTACGCATTCTTGAAATCCTTTAATGTGAGGCCCGTTTAATCTTACTGGAATATATATATGGTAGGCTCTGATTATCTAGAATGTGATCAACCTCATATGGGATCGCTCTGATTAATGAGTGGTGGGGTCAGGTTCTGCATAGACCAAGGGTGATGAGCTGCAGCCCCAAATCTGTTGGAGAACAAAGTTTCTCATACTTTCCTACCAGCGTCTTAATGAAGATTTAGGCTATCATCAGCTGCAGGGCTCCACCCCTGCTATACCACCTTGTGGCATTCATCCCCCCCCAATGAACAAGATCTATCGATAGCTAAGTACAAACCAGGATCTATGCACTAAAAAGTAAACTGTCCATCTCGCTTACTTAATTATACATTGTGCAGGGACAAACCTGGTGAGTTTCTCCTGCGTTAAACAATCAGAAACTCACCAGACCCTGCACAATTTATAGAAGAATATATAGAAGAGCTCAGCTGGCCATGGATAATGCAGAGTTACATCTTTACACACTGTCACTTTATAACAATGCATTATACAGGGCCAACTCTGCTCTTCTAGCAGGAGAAACTCACCAGGCCCTGCACAATGTATAGAAGAATATATAGAAGAGCTCAGCTGGCCATGGATAATGCAGAGTTACATCTTTAGACACTGTCACTTTATAACAATGCATTATACAGGACCAACTCTGTTCTTCTAGCAGGAGAAACTCGCCAGACCCTGCACAATTTATAGAAGAATATGTAGAAGAGCTCAGCTGGCCATGGATAATGCAGAGTTACATCTTTACACACTGTCACTTTATAACAATGCATTATACAGGGCCAACTCTGTTCTTCTAGCAGGAGAAACTCACCAGACCCTGCACAATGTATAGAAGAATATATAGAAGAGCTCAGCTGGCCATGGATAATGCAGAGTTACATCTTTACACACTGTCACGTTATAACAATGCATTATACAGGGCCAACTCTGCTCTTCTAGCAGGAGAAACTCGCCAGGCCCTGCACAATGTATAGAAGAATATATAGAAGAGCTCAGCTGGCCATGGATAATGCAGTTACATCTTTACACACTGTCACTTTATAACAGGGCTTGACAAATTTAATTTGATTTTAGGAGCCAGAAATTTTTTTTAGGAGCCAGACAATCACTCAAACATAAACACAATTCATTAACACACACGTCTACTTCACATATATACAAACACACCTACTTTACATATACACATATATCCAAACATCTCACACACACCTACTTTACATATACACATATATCCAAACGCCTCACACACACACACACACACAACTACTTTACATATACCCATATAAACAAACACCTCACACACACACACACAACTACTTTACATATACCCATATATACAAACACCTCACACACACCTACTTTACATATACACATATATACACAAACACCTCACACACCCACCTACTTTACATATACACATATATACACAAACACCTCACACACACCTACTTTACATATACACATATATCCAAACATCTCACACACACCTACTTTACATATACACATATATCCAAACGCCTCACACACACACACAACTACTTTACATATACCCATATATACAAACACCTCACACACACACACAACTACTTTACATATACCCATATATACAAACACCTCACACACACACACAACTACTTTACATATACCCATATATACAAACACCTCACACACACCTACTTTACATATACACATATATCCAAACGCCTCACACACACACACACACAACTACTTTACATATACCCATATATACAAACACCTCACACACACACACAACTACTTTACATATACCCATATATACAAACACCTCACACACACACACAACTACTTTACATATACCCATATATACAAACACCTCACACACACCTACTTTACATATACACATATATACAAACGCCTCACACACCCACCTACTTTACATATACACATATATACACATATACACAAACACCTCACACACACCTACTTTACATATACACATATACACAAACACCTCACACACACCTACTTTACATATACACATATATACAAACACCTCACACACACCTACTTTACATATACACAAATATACAAACACCTCACACACACCTACTTTACAATACATACACACACATACCTACCTCACAGTCTTTTCTTGGGGGTTTCTTCTTGATGTGTCCCCCTCCCTGCTGCTTTACCTCACTGCAGGGGAGGGGGACATTGATGCTGCAGCTGATCTCCATTGGTCGGCCTGCTGAGTGCCAGGATGTCACGTGACGACACCCGGCACTCAGACACGCGTTGCGCGAGGGGGCGGAGCTTGCAGTCTGTGCCATCGGCACAGACTTTACCCCCTCGCGCTGCAGAAAAATCGGATGGCAGCAGCAAGGGGACCATGAGGCCGACAGCACCCAGGCGCCAGGTCTAATTTCCTGGGCGCCATGGCGACATGGCGCCTGGGGTTTGTCGAGCCCTGCTTTATAACAATGCATTTTATACAGGGCCAGCTCTGGTCTACTAGCAGGAGAAACTCACCAGACCCTGCACAATGTATAGAATAATATATAGAAGAGCTCAGCTGGTCATGGATAATGCAGAGTACTGCTCATCAATACATAAACTTTAGCACTACTCTGCCCCCTCCCCAAAAAAGTAACCAAATGTATTTTAATTAAGTTAAACAGAACAGCTCTGCAATAAGGAAGCATGTATAAGTTTTTTTTTCCCAATTACATTTTTTAAGTGCATATCCAATAACTGGGGTTCGTCCGTGACACAATGAATATCTGACCTCTATCCCAGTGCCCACTGCACAGGTATCAGGATGGTGGCTATAGATCTATAGTATGCTGAGCACTAACTGCATTCAAGTTTAATATTTTTATACCAACTTGCAAACCCTTCTTCCCTACCAGATTTCATGTGTGTTCTTCCACCTGATCAAATCAGCCAAATAAATCCTTATCTCACGAAAAAATATATGCATTTTTTTCCCCTGTAAGGGGCTTCAATGGAGATTTGTGAATTGGCTAGCACCGCTTCTCTCAATCGGACTGGGTGCAATTCATTAATTTGGAATACTGTCATTTTTTTTTCTTTTCTTTCACTGAGCATTAGGTCTTGTGTAAGAACAGTTACTTGATGTGACTAGGCCCTAGAGATGTATGGTCATGTGACTCTGGCATAGCTTCATACACGTGCAGTGTGCGGAGAGGAGGGGTGGAAGGTGGTGCTGCTGTGAAACACAGAGTACTGATGCCATTTAATGCCCACTGGCTCTCTCTCTGTCTCCAGTCTTACTGGGAAGAACGTGTCTCAAAAAAAAACAACTTTGTACTTTTCCACTTGAATCAAGGTTGGGTTACAAACGCGGTCTACATATCCTTTGAGCACACTACTCCCCAGTCATCTGATGTGTGGCTAAGCATGCTGGGAGTCCTAACAGAAGGGTGCTGCTTGGTCCACCCTCACTGCAGACCTCCATAGTAGGAAAGTCATGTCTGTTTCGGTAGCTGATCGCTGAAGGGTGTTTTGTGGGCTTAATTCACATGCTGGCTTTTGTTAACTTAAGACTTTGTTTGTGAAAGAGGGTATTGACAAGGGAATTTCAAACTTGTAGCCGAGTTTAAAGTATTGCTTGATTGGAGATTGTTTACACCTTGGCTGCTTTTGGCCTTAAGTTTTGTAATTCCAATATCCAGTCCCCCCGTGTCGTACATAATGCTCTAATGGTAAATTGGTTCCTTTGACCCAAAATAGCAGAGTTTAAAATATGAATAAAAGTCTAAAAGTAGCAGCAGAGCAGAGCAAATGCTCTGAAAAAGACCTAATCAAGGTCTGACTATAAGACTGGGATCCAGGTCCCCCGCATCCCCCTCGCTAACAGCAGGTTATCCTCCCCTGCCGCCCGGCACGACTGCCGGGACTTCTATGATGAAGCCGGGTCCTTCCGGCTTTATCATAAAAAAAGTCCCGGCGGAAGTGCCGGGCAGCAGCAGAGGATGTCTGCGCTTATCGTGCAGACATCCTCGGCTGCCCCCACTAGCCACCAATGATATTTGGGCAGCCGGGGGATCGTGCAGACATCTTCCATGCTGCCCGACACTACTGCCGTCTATTGTGACTGACCGGCTGTCCGTCATAATGGACAGAAGTGTTGGGCAGCATGAAGGATGTCTGCACGTATCGTGCAGACATCCCCCGGTACCCCCCACTAGCCACCAACGAGAGACCAGGTGAAAGGGAGGGGGGGGGGGACAGACAGACGGGGGCAGAGAGAGACGAGGGAGGGGGGACAGACGGGGCAGAGAGAGACAAGGGGAGGGGGGCAGAAAGAGACAAGGGGAGGGGGGACAGACAGACAGACCGGGGCAGAGAGAGACAAGGGGAGGGAGGGGGGGGACAGACAGACCGGGGCAGAACGAGACAAGGGGAGGGAGGGAGGGGTTCAGAAAAAGACAATGTGGGGGGGGGGGGAGAGAGAGAGAAAAAGAGGGAGGTGGAGTGAGAAAGAAAAGTTTGGGGGGGAGGGAGAGAGAAAGGCAGCATAGGCACATAAAAGGAAATAAAGACAAGAAATGCATTTTTTTTAATATCATAATTTTTATTAAATATTAAAAAGCAATTTACATGTGAATATATACAAGTAAAACTTTTTTCCTATAGTGTAGTCTTATATTCAGGCTTTTAGTTTTTTTCCTAAAGGTATATCCAAAGTTTGGGGGGGTCGTCTTATAATCAGGGTCGTCTTATATTTGAGCAAACTCGAAATACATAGGGCATGCCATGTTAGGGCTTTTTTTTTTTAAGGGCCATATTGTTCTTGCATGGTCTATTCTTGATCATTTTCTTATATATATACCGTCTCTCTCCCAATTATCATCATAGTCTGAGACATTACAATAATATACATGGGTGGTTCAGTGCGAAGAGTAAATCCTTTTTTAAAAAAAATATCCAACAGTTTCATTTTCAGGACCTTTTTATCTATGACCCCTTTTGCTATCGACTACGCAGTTAATACTTACTATTGCCCAAATTAAAAGACAATTAAACTTTTTTAAAAAAAAAGTTTCCCCTTCTCTGGAGTAACCCTGACGTATCTTTTATAGATATACGTGGGTTTACTCTCTACATTGCCGCGAGTACAGGCAATCCGTGCAGTGGTCCGTCCCTCTCGTCTGTTCGGGCCTGTATTTATCAGGAGTCTCTCTGCTAGGCAAGCATGGCAGCTGCCGGTCAGACGATAAATTGGCCTGCCAGTTTATCCCCCCCATTAGGCACAATTATTTTTTTTACTTGTGCTTCTGCATGAGAAGCACAAGTGGGGAGAAAACTTTAGTTGTCCTTTTTAAGCCTTTTTTTTTTCTTTCCTTCCTTGTCCATTTAACCCTTTTTGTTCTTGTTCAGAATTTTAAATAAAATTCTGTCCCCTATTTTCTCTTTGCTCCCAGCAACTGGTAGAGCGTAATGCCCCTTCAGTGTAATCCAGCACTGCTCCTGCTTATGACAGATCCAGTCTCCAGGATTTCAAACCCTCTCTCTTCTTTTCCCATAGAAAAAAAAAAAAAAAAGCTTGTTCTCTGCAGAATAGAGGGTGCTGGGTAGAGAAAGCCAGAGGAAAATCCTTCCTTGACAACAGGAGCAGACTTCATTCTCTGCAATGATTGGAGCACGCCATCCTATGAAGAACTCTCATTTTTATTTATTTTTTTAAATTTTTTTTTTTTTTGTTTTTTTGTTCCTGCAGTTTTGCACAGGTGCAAACAAACTCCCTGATTTATCAATGAAACACACGACATGTTCCCTCGCTAGCAAAAAAAAGACAAATTAAACTTAAACTTGGTCCCTGGGGTATATACAGAAATATCCTATTAAATGAGATAATAATAAGAATAGCCATAGGGTGAGTTTATTACAGGAATACGGCACGTTGGGCCAGGCTACAGAGTTTGCCCCTTTTGCCAATAAATGGTGGGCCCTCCAGCAGTGAAATGGTTAATGTGACATTAACAACTATTTTATTGCTTTATTTTTGCCCCTGATACTGAACAGTATGAAGATTACACG
The DNA here is from genome assembly GCA_036172795.1 of Pelodytes ibericus. Taxonomy (NCBI): domain Eukaryota; kingdom Metazoa; phylum Chordata; class Amphibia; order Anura; family Pelodytidae; genus Pelodytes; species Pelodytes ibericus. The sequence continues at coordinate 7,973,691 of CM069863.1, read as the reverse complement.
CCAGATGCTCTCCCCAGAATATAGTAACCTCAATATCACTGCTTTTAACCTGTTATTTAAATAACTACTGGATAGATCTAATTTCTCTGCATATAAGAACCATTTGACCTTTTTAAGTACATGGCCCAGGATGGCATTTATATCCACAGCATACAGATTACAATTTCTTTATGGTGCTACCACCTCTGTTGGAAGGCTATTCCAGGCACTCGCTACAGCAATGCAGTCCAAGAACTTAAAAATCTACAGTTTGCAAGCCCACTTGTCATGCATGTCCGCTACATTGTCCATTTATATTGATTTCTATGATAGATTCTATATCAAATGGTCGCCCCCCCCCCCCCCCCTTGTCTGGCAGAGCATTTTGGGAGCTCTAGTACATACGCCCCTGGAGAACTCCAAGTAAAGGGTCAAATTTTAATCACTGGCTTAACTGCGTTAAATGCGTTAAAATTAACCTGAAAAGTAGTTAAATCTCCGTACCTGAGCTATTATTGTAAAGGGAAAAAAATGACTGTTAATTTGTTTATTGCATCTATTGCAAATATAACAAATCAGAGTGTAACGGGCTCTTAGTAGTTTAAAATCTCTGCAAAGAAAGGGATGGAGGATCATATCTTTTATCTTTTTTTATTTTTAACCTTCTCCATTTGCCTCACCCTCCCCTCGCTTCTTCTTCTTGCAAATCCCTTCATGAGAGAGCTGCCAGCCAACAGAGTGTTTATATTCTAGCAGTGTAGCTTAGCTAGACAGGTTTGCAACCCAGTGTTTTATTTTTAGACTTTCTGTTGCCATTTTTATCCTGTAAAAATATTCATCAGTGTCTGTGTGACAGGCAGACAGGGATTTTTCTCTCCCCCCCCCCCCCCCCCTTTTATATCATAAATATTCCACAGACCAGCTGGCTTTTGTTATATTACCCTTATGCATGCAGTATTCTCTTTCCTATGTCTCCCCAATTCCCCCTTTTTTTTTCTTCACAAAAGACGTGGTTATTCACGGTTATATTCACAGGTTTTTAACTTCATACAATTCACTCAATCTCTTTTCTGAAGATTGTCAATCCTACGTGAACTATTTAGGCGCAAACTGCATAGGGAACGTTCAGGATTAGGTCCGGGGATACAGGGGGGGAGAGCAATTTTCTATTACAGTATTGTCCTATTTCCAAAAATACAACTGAACTGGACTTGGGAAAACTCGAAAAAAACATTCTGGCCATATATGCATTTTGCCAATACAAATCTCCTGTGATGACCTACTTTATAGGTGAGATTTAATGGCCGGGAAAAAAAAACTTCTGATGAATAAAATCCTTAAATTGCGTGTAAATGGTATATTTGGTTTATCATTAAATAATTTCCACATAAAGTAATATGACAGGGTTTGACAAACAACACAACTAGTCGTGACACAGACAGACATGCACACGTATGGTGTCTTATATAGCCATGCAGAATACAGGAACACCCTCCTATACATGGAATCACAAATGGACATCACAACCTGTTTGGGGTGGGGATTTGAATTTGTGTCCCTACTTCCTCTTGCTGGCCCCCCTCATTGTAGGGGAGAGGGTAACGTTACAGGCAGAGACCGTCTTCGGCTCTAGTAAATAAGTGCGCCGGGGTGCCCCGTGACGCTCGGCTCTGGATGTAAACACGATGGGGGAAGAGCTACCCGTCTGTACAGTCGGCACCCTTTTTGCCGCTGTCCCCTACTTTAGTTGGCTTGCATTTGTTTCCGCTGTAAGGTGGGACACCCCACTCTCCAGGCGGCGGCATTCTGGATGGCAAATCGTTTGTCTGTATTCTTGTTGCTTCCTATGGGCTTTGCCTGTATAGTTTAAGGAGTAGGACATGACTGCCTCGTATATATGTGTATGATGCAGATGGATAAATGTTTACCATTTGGTCCAGAATTAATCACTGCGATGGATCAGGACCCGTCTCAAGCTTTCCATACTTTGCGCTGCATTTCACGTGGAAAGCCCTAGGTGGCCTGCCCCCCTCCTTCCTCATTCATCACAGGCTCTTCAAATGAACCTGGATGAAAGCATAGGGCAGGGCAACATGGATCCCCCCCCGATCCTTGTTGTAGGGTCTTTGCCATACTGGCGTAAGACCTGGAGGGGTGCCTCTCTCCTAGAATGGGAAGGAATGATGGCAGGACCCCATGAATGCCTTGATGGGGTAGCTAACCTTTTATTTTACTTGCCCCATGTCTCCCCATGCTGGTGTAGCATCCCTCTCCCTCCGTCCCCTCCATGTTGTGTAACTTGCAGCCTGCATACCTCTCATCTTTGGTGCTTTGTTAAATATGAGATGGCATCTGTTACACCGTGTTAGCATTCAGTCTCAGGGAATTCAGCTCTTTCTAAATTCGGCTCTGCAAAGCCGGCGCCCCGTTTGCTCGTATCAATTGGGGCTGCTATTTTTAGCCACAACAGGGAATTGAAATGGCAATTTTCTTTCCCCAAGAGGACTACTGATGTAAGTTTTCTGTCATCCTCCTCCCTCCTCCCCCCCCAGCCCCCAGCCTTCCTCTCCCCATTGCACCCTCCCATTACACCCTCCCCAAAAAAAGGAGAGGAAAGACAGCTGCCATGACTTGCGGCAGTATTAATCTTTAATCAATCGAGTGCTTTTCTGTATAAAGGTGTACACGCAAAATGAAGGGTCACATGGAAAGAACCTGCTAGGAATTGGCTGGCCTGGGTTTTTTATTTTGGATGTGGGTGGGTTCAAGATGCCGAACCTCATTTGTTTCCAATGTATTCTCCCAAGTGTTTTTTTTTTTGTTTTTTTGAGGCTTGATTTAGATAAGGTTGGTTTGAGCAGTGACTATAAATAACTGCTCCCAGAAAGTTGAGGACAAAGTAAGATTATTTTTAACTCGCATCTCTCTCCCTGACTGCAAATGATCCGTTGCTACATGGCAGATCACTGGCTAGCGGTCACATTTTTTTTTCTTTCTGGAAGAGCAACTCCAAGGAATGAATGCTAAATGTGGTGCTTCGTGAGGAAGGAGTGACAATGGAAAATGGTTTCTTTTTCCCCTATTGTTGCTTTTTGTATTAAAGGGAAAAGTGAATGTACAGAATCCGAAAAAGATCCCAAATGATCTATACATTAGCCGAAGCGCCACTTAATGCATAAATGAAGAGAATACTGTGGTGTCTGCTGGTTATGACATCACCGGTGATTTGATTATGCAAATGAACTACAATTCAGTTTTGCATATCAAGCCACAAGGTGATGCCAGGAGTCACCACATTTTAAAACACCTGTGTGCATGTGCTGGCAATACTGCTAATGTATAGATAATTGTTTTATCTCTTTTTAATCTATATATGTGCTGTTTAAAAATCATTGACAAAATAACCTAAGTTGACCAAACTATTATTATTATTATTATTATTATTATTATAGTTCTCATTAAAGTTACATTAATTAAAATTGAATGGTAGTCTGGGAAAACAAACATATCAAATGGTCTGCACAGAAGATAGACACATACACTATATTGTAGTGCTTTTCTTCTTTATGATTGTTTGGCAGATACTAATTAAGTGTATTCACTAGCGGACTGTCCTTTTGTCGTGGTATACACCACTACACAATGGCTTTTCAGATTCCCTTTCCTTGAGCAGAGCATGATGGGAGATATAGTTTACAGCAGGGTTTGACAAATGTTTGTGGAACTTCGGAGCCAATCGGGACAATTCAGAAGCCAAACTGTACTTTGATTTTAATGTAGTGTGGTCAAGAGCAGCAACACAATTCTCAGAAAGTAGTTAGAACAGGTAGTATATGGTTTTGGTGCAATTGACATCCGTGCACTTTAACATCCTACATCATGTCAGCCACAGGCTTGTCCAATGTGTTTTCATTTTACCTAAAGCAAACCCTGTTATCTATGGGAGATCATTTTACCTAAAGCAAACCCTGTTATCTATGGGAGATCATTTTACCTAAAGCAAACCCTGTTATCTATGGGAGATCATTTTACCTTTCAAAGAAATGACTTTAAATTTTCTTGGTTTGTTCGATTTAAATCTGTGTCTTATGGCCGTGGCCTGGCTTGGAAAGGTTTAAATTCGGGGAGCCATGGCTCCTAAAATCCCTAGTGGTGGCTTGTAACTTTTATTTTTTTTTTTATATTGTTTTTACATACATCTCAGTGGAAGTCCTATATACCTGGCTCCTAAAGTCTACACATCTTTGAGTCCTGGTGTCACGTGACCAGGCTGTGATGTCACACGAGCCACTGTACAGGAAGAAACTGAACCCTGCAATCATGTGTTTAACACTAATCTGAATGTTCCCCTTATTTCTCGTTTCAGTTGTTACCGGAGCCACAGATGGAATTGGGAAGGCGTACGCCATAGAGGTGAGAGGGATTTCGGTAAAAATCACTGCAATAAAACCCTGGGAATGTAAGGTCAGAGACCAGACCCCGAGATTGGATCATTTTTAGTTAGCAAACTGGGTTATTCAAAGACGGTACAGTTTATTTAGCCAGAAAACCTGTTTGAGCCATGCATGATGCAAGTAAATGTACAGGTGAAATGCCTGATTGATGAGAAAGCCTCAGCCAATATACTCACAAATACAGTAAAAAAAACAAACCATAAAATGTAAATCTTATCCCTCTGCAGTGAGATGAGGATCTTCTGAAATTATGGCAAAGTACATTATACAAGGCAGGGAGTTTAGAAGTGAACTGTAGCTGATGCCCGTCGACCAGCTGGGTTACGTATATTATGAATTATTGTGCAGGAATCTGTCACCTTTACCTTGTGTATACTGGATGCCTGGATGCTAGCTAGAAGCAAACAAACAAACATGAAAAGGGACTTTATGTCCACTAAACATTGAATGTAGAGAATGATCATTGTATTGGAAAAACTGCCAGCAAATGCCTAAATTGGTAGAAAATGTGTTTTAAATGCGTCTGTGGAGTCTCCTGTTTATGACATCACCCGTGGCACGGTATGCAAATGAACTGCTTTTTAATGTAATTTGCATACCGTGCCACAGATGATGTCATAAGCAGGAGACAATGTCCAAGGGATAAGCCCCTTTAACAGGAGATACTAAAGGAGCATTAAAAACATATTTGCAGAAACTCTCTCCTACGCATACTACTCTTTGACGCATACTGCCATGAAGATATTTACTTTATTGTATAGTCGTGTAAGTGTTTGCCTCTTACGTCACCCTACCTCCACCGCCCTGATTCTCTCTCTCTCTCTCTCTCTCTCTCGCTCCCTCTCTGCAGTTGGCGAGACGTAGAATGAACATTGTCCTTATCAGCAGATCGCCAGAGAAACTGGATGAGGTCGCCAAAGAGATCAGTAAGTTTTTCTGCAGTCTGTCGTCTGGGTTTTTCTGGTTTTATTACGTATATGCAGTGGTGATGTTATGTGGTATCCGTATAGTTAGTTGTATTTTCTTCCCCAACTTGTATGAAGCAAGAAAAGTCAGGAGCATCATTTTCGCTAGAGCCCAAGTGTCCAACTGCGGCCCCCCCTGCTACAACTCCCATCATTCTTTGCCATTCTAGTAACCTAGAGGGGTGTTTTTGAAGTTCCGTTACAGTTGGACACCCAAGCCTTAGAACACTTTTTACTATGACAATTGACTTTATTTTTATAACAAATCATTCATCATCCAGGACAGGGTGAACCTATGTATAGGCCTTGCTTGGCCATTGGGCAGTGCATATGACTGTACTGATGGTACATTTGCATGTATCAAGAAATCAACATAAATGTGTGCAATAAATTGGCATGTAAAATAAAGGTTTCTGGGAGTTATCTGCGCTTTGCAGAAAAGATGTGTTTGTAGAGTACAGGCTCAGATCATCCAGGTGCTAAGAATAAAGTGTTTAGGACTCACGGCTTCCTGAGTTTATTACTGTAGGGCTTGATAAACATTTGGAGACTTTTAAGAGCCAATCGGAACAATTCAGAAGCCAAACTGGTTATTTTTACACATGGTGGTTCCATGTAAAACAATCAAAGTTAGAAAACCAGTAGTAGGGAGCCTGGCTCCTGGCATGTGTCTAGCCCTGCGTTCCTGTACTTATTGTGTTGTATTTATTGTATTAATGTGGGTATGAATTCCCCAATTGGCCCATGGAGAAAGTTTTGGTAGATCTCATTCCAGATTTCTTCGAAACTGATACAGCTTTTTGAAAGGGATATGGCTTATGTTACAAAATATAGTGGTGTTTAAGGTAAAAGTGTGTGCAATATAGTTCACTAGTGTGTTTTTCTTTGAACATGCTACATGGGTCTCTCTATCGCTGAAGCTTTTTGGCAGGCCTGTGTCTCCATTAATGCTTATTTCAGTGGGAATTAAGTCCTAGGATAAGACCTATTTGTTATATGTTTTGGAGTGCAGTTCTATGTAAGTACCACGCTATGTGACTGTGTCTGTTGAATCCCCTTTGAAAACTGGCTTCTCTCTCTGCACCATCAGAAAGGGATCCCCGGACCCTCTCAGACGAGCGGGGCGGACCCCCACTATGACTGGCCCTGAGGCAGACGTATCTCTATAAAGACACACGTCAGGTTAACTACATACAAGGGAAACAAACATGTTAACCCTTGCTTCATCTAAGGAGGTAGCAAGCAATGTTTAAAAAAAGTTTAGTTTTCCATTTTATTATGTGGCTTCTCTTGAAGGAGTTTTAACCTTTCCCTTAGACATTGTGCGCACCACAGGATTTGGACACGTGTAACTGAAAAGGTCCTCTGAATTAAAGGCTGCAGTGGCTGTGTATTAGGCTGTGCATACATGAACTTCTGGCATGTGTGGCATGGACCACGGTGAACGATAGCTAGTACAATGTATAGATGTAAACTGTATTACCTACGTCAAATGGCAGACCTTGTCATCCTAAACATTGCTTCTACCGCCAGAAAATGCATAAAATAAGAGAATAGATATGTTTTTAAATGAGTCTGTTGTGTCACCTGCTTATGACATCATCATGAGGCTCGATACGCATATGAATCCTTTCCTATAGAAAATTCCCAAAGAGTAATGCAGTAAGCAGGACACATCACAGACACGTGTACAATATGTACAGGTAAGACCACCAATAACACGGACTTACATCACAATGTAAGTGGGATCACAGTGTTAGTCCTGAGATCTCCCGATACTTTACCTTTACTGCAGGTAAGTGAGATCCGGTGACCTGATGTGATCACCACATTGTAGCTGAAATCACGTTCTATAATGGGGTTTAGCTGGATTTGTCTTTAACACAATGTATAGATTATTTTTTATTCTATACATTAATGGTATAAGCAATGTTTATGTTGACCGAGACATTTTAAAGGCCCTGTGTAATGTGCATCTGGCCTTTTTTCATTTCTCACCCTTTAAAGGGTTTAATATAAATTTTCCCAGCTGGCACGGCACATTTGCAGGTACCGTCACCCAGCTTGCGTGGCTGCAGGTGGGGTAAGACTGCCAGTTCTCTCTCTTCTGCACCGGCTTGCAGTAGACCTCATTCTGCCGTTGGATTTAACCGGCTATGGCAGCTTTACAAAGCCATGTCCTGTCCGCATGCATCTTCCAGATGCCTCTCCATAGTTGGTCCTGAGTCATACGAGAGTAGCTCACGCGTGCAGAAATGAAAAGCATAAACCACACTTCCCCCTAGCCAGAAATAAGACAATCATCCAAACTGGTTTAAAGGGGAAGCTAGCCCCCTTTTAACACCCCCTGCCTGCTTCCTAAGTGAAAGGTTCAGCTTGGCACATACTCCCAATATATATTATTTATTCTGCTTGGACGCCCAATATATGGATATAGACAACTGCGTCATTCAAGTATGCCCAATCTATGCCTTAATTACTCTCATTAGATACATAAGTTCCTTCAAGGGGTGAGGATTAGAGAACATCCAGATTGTGAAATCTTATTCAATTTGGGTCATTGCTGACATAATGTGGATCCCTGATTTTGTTTGCATCCTTTTTTGCTGAACCATTTCCTTGTTGTTTGTTTAATTTAGTAATTTGTGCATAGTTTAGCAGACCCTGACCCTGTGTAGTGCTAAATACTGTATATTTGCGTGAATGTTGAGTGTAACGGATCACCTGGCACCCCGACTGGGTACCTCCGTTAAAGGATGCTCCTAGCGCTTCCTGAGGACTCCAAGCACTGCAGCAGACACCACAACCACCAAACCGGAGAAGCATATGAATCCTCCCAAGCATATGAATGCTGTAGACAGTTGAATAGGAACCATACGAATAGGTTTACTCTCCTAGCAGTCAAACTGGAACAGCATACAATAAATCCTTCCCCCAATAATGAGACGACACTTCACTTTGAGGGTTAAAACAGGAACTTTTACAGCAAGATTGAACTACTTTATTTGACAAACAACACAGACTTATATACACCAAACTGCAATCAGATAACACTTGATTAAACAATAGAAAACTTAAACACATCACCAGTAAAGCAGTATCTAGCCACTTTAATCTGGAGCCAGAAGCAAGGTAGTCAGACTGGGTGGCTGACATAACTAAACAATGGAAGGCTTAAACACATTACAGACAGGGTCCATAATCTATAGGGAGGTGTTTGGCCCTCAGGCCCCTCCAAGAACCCCAGTCAGTCAGACTGTCAGAATTCACTTCGTGACAGCGGCCACCCCCGAGAACAAAGGACGGCTACTTACTGTTCAATTACCCGTTCGCAACAATGTTGCAACGGGTAATTGAGGACACACTTTAAAATACATAAAGTCACATTTTACACATAACACACAGACATTTCACATATCCCCAGATAGCTCAGGTCTGAGCGCACATTATTAAGTGAATGGCGCTCGGACCACACAAATACAGTTTAATCGCCATGGAGCCAAAGTCTTTACAGTCAGTTTCATACGAATGGGCTCCATGGGATTCCTATCTGGGGTATAACACATTCACATAAAGTCTGGTCCATAGTCCAAAGGCAAGAGGCGGGCAAGCAGCCCCCTCCAAGGACACGTGGCGAGGCCGGTTTCGCCACATTGAGCAACTTTGGATATTAATGAATGGGGTGGGGAAGAGGCAACCCTTTGGTCTCTCCTTGCATCTGCTGGTGTCAGAAGTCACGACGATCCGACTTTTGGGAAGTGTGGGCCGCTCGCGGTACCTGCAAACTGCTCCACACAAGGTGACTGGTGCCCCTTTCCCAGGGAGATAGAAATGGGACCACTGTGTTCTGGTCGGGCCTGATAGCTAGCGGTTGTAAATATTAAGAGGAAAGGCAAGTTCAGAAATGTATATCTATATTTGACTTGTCGCTGCAACGATGAGGAGGTAGAAAGCAAGGCCTGGAAAAAAACAAAACTTTTAATATACTGATCTTCCATTCATTTCAACATTAATTTCCGAAAGTATTTGGGGGGGGGGGGGGGGGGGACAGTCATGCCCCAGTTCTAGATTTGAGTATACAGATATTTGTCGGACGCTTTTATTTATGTATTAGATCTGTATTTTTCCCCATTGTTGGTGAATTAGGACACTGTTGTATACAACGGTCTTCCCCCTCCCCATCAGCTCCCAAAATATCCCAGCAGAGCGATCAGTAAAGCGCTCCCCTGCTGCCTCGTTCCCTACGAGTCCGGCCAATGACCTTTTTGCGTTAGCGTGGGTGAGAGGGCTTAGCTGCAAAGTCTTTGCGGAGATTATTCGAGTTTATTGCTTTACAAATCCAACTCTTCCTGTGAACACAGACTCAGAATAGTGGATTCACTGATTGTACAGCATCTGCCACTAAAGGATATTTAAAAAAAACCCTGATACAATCCCAGCTGCCATCGTGTGGCTCAGATTCATGATTCTGCATGAATGGACCAGACAATGTGGTGAGTGGAACTCCTTTGACTTCCTTTCTGTGAATGAAGAGCTGCATCATGGGACTGCAGGAAGTTCTACTTTAAAAAAAAAAAAAAAAATTATGAATGATTTGAAACCTAGTTTTTTTGGTTTTTTTTGTTGTTCAATCTGCTCTTCCAGCAACAAGCTTCTTACGTAAGATCTTTTCCTGTGCTAGCTGCTGCCAAATGAATCCCCTTCTAATAATAATCCGGAGGCATGCTAATTACCCAATGATCGCAAGACGCACAGATCTTGCCCTGCGCATAAGGAATCCTGAGAGATGAGCTCGTGCCAGCAGCTGTGCGTTTGTGATGCCTGTACACGTGTGAATTTTAATAAAATGTTTTGTGGTGAGACGTACATTCACCGAATTAGTGGCACTGGGGCCTCATTTAAAAAAAAAATATATACCGGTATATATTTGCATTTAATTTCAGGTCTGCAGGGCATTGTGGCACTCATCGTTAAACAGGCCTTCCATACGTGTCCAATATTTCATATATAACATTAATATTAAATATCATTTTATGGTAAACTTTTTTTTTGCAGTATTTATGGCCTGCTTTTTATTTATTTGCAAATGTAATTTATTTATTTATTATAGGTATCTCCATTTTATTGATTCCATGTGTCAGCAACAATTTTTTTTGGATTTTCTGCGAGTTTGCTGCATTGGTGTCTTGTTCATTAGCTGTACAACGGCACAAACCCCCACCCCCCTCTCTCTCTCCCTCCACCTGAGATCTCTGAAATGCTACCCATGCGTCACAGCGACCAGGCCCCTGGGGGATTGGGAAGTACATACATCATGCAGTTTGGAGTGCCACGCTATGTGACTGTACTCTACAGTCTGTTGGAGCAGGAACGCCCATCCGAAAATGGGCAAAGTGCACCCTTACACAACACACGTCTCCCAGGACTTTGCTCAGATCACTGCGTAGTCCTTGGACAATGCTGACGTAAATGGCAAATCGAGAACACCTTGGGCCAATTTATCTTTTTTTTTTATTCTATAATAAGATTCTTGTATTAAAATTAGAACAAACCATTACCTTTCTTATTTTTTTTAGAATCCTTCTGACAAAAAGAGTTTGCGCCATTTTTAAAAAAAAAATTATTTTACACCTGCCAGTTTTGGATACAAGCTCTAAAAAGTGGAGCAATCAGAAGAAACATTGTATTGGGGATTGCACCAGTTTTAGCACTTTGCCCCAGAAATGGGCATTTTTCGTGAAAAAAGGACTTGCAGGGAATTGACCAGAGAATTTCATACTTACAGCTGGATTAGCAGAGTAGGAAGAATTCTCCCATTCAGCATATACTTCAAATTTGGGGCTTAATTTTGCCATTCCTTTTTTTCCATGAATAACGCCCTTTTTGTCTCTGCTGATGTGATAATAGCTATTGTTGTTTGCTAGCAGAATTAAAATAAGGGCTTGCGTGTAAGCATTTTGTCTACGGACAAAAGTGCGAAGGCTTTTTTTAAAAATTGTATTTATTTTATTTAAAAAGAACACGGCAACAAACCTGAAACTATATAATAACAGAGGCAAAATCAAACATTATACACGGCAAATAAATGGAAAGGAAAAAAAAAACACAGAAAATTATTTCCTCACATGATAAGTCTTGGTTATCGGGAACCAATTCCACACCCCCGTCTACAACCTTGTGTGATGACTTTTTTAACTTTCTGAATGTCCTTGTGTAGCGTAACCTACATAAAATGTAGAAGTCAAATTATAGGACTTTCCAAAATTTCCCACATTATTCATGGTTTAAAGTATCCGCTGTGTAAAAGCAGGGCTTTTACGGTCTTACTCTCTTTGAAATAATCTGATTCCCCTCTGGTGTGGGAAGCATTATTTAAATATGCCACGTCTCCAGTCCCTACACATTTAGGGTTGCCACCTGGCCGGTATTTTACCGGCAGGCCGGTAAAAAATTGGCTTGACCACAATGTTAAGTCTATGGAGGAAGTACCAAGGCCGGTATTTTTTTGAAGAAAAGGTGGCAACCCTATACACATTCTTGGCATGAACTTTCAAAATGTCAGATTTGGGAAAGAAACCCGCTTTGTTTGGAGTTCAACAAACTAAATAAAACCATTCTATATGGACTTGACATATTAAAATAAACAAGCTATGTATAGGAAATCCCCCTTTAAGGTATACCACAGAGAGCAGCCATCTTAACCACCTGTTGCAGGACTGGCATGATTGCCCCGCCCCTTTGGTAGAAGGTGATTGGTTCTGAGTGGAATGGGGTGTGCCCTTGATTACAGAACTCTTCTCTTACGGTATGCAGGAACCTGGTGAGAGTTTAGCTGGCCCAGGATAATCCACCTTTATAACTCTGAATTATGCCGGAGAAACTCACCCGATCTGTCTCTGCACAATGTCTAGTGAAGTTGGTTAGGTTATATATTCATCTCAGCTACTCACCTGCACCTGACTTTTTGTGTGTGTGAATAGCTTGCAACTTTAAATGCTTCTGAAGGCATCAGTGACTCTTTAACCCCTCACAATGAAAATGAAGGGGAGATCCATGCACCCCTGGCACTCTTAGAGGTTAACCCCTCCAGACTTGTTTTCAAAGGATTAGTATTGGACCGGAGAGGGGTCATTATTTAACCTTGCGGAGGGTTGCACAGGTTTAATTGCGTCTAAGAGGCTGTGTTTGCTTCGCCAAACTCTTGAAGATTCCACGTTTGACATGATTCTTCAAAAGAGGCAAACCTGTCTGAAAGGGAAGGGGGGGGGGGGGGGGGCACAGAGGACGGCACGACAAGCTAGCTGTGTGAGTCACAGCTCGTCGAGAGACACTGTTTTTGCCTGTCCTGAAATAGCCTTCCATTTTCAAATAAATGTATATAGAAAGCATCTTCTCATTTCTCCTCTATCTATTCATTTTATTTTCGTCCTTCAAACGGCCCCATCTGTTGCCCTCTGCGTACGGGGGAGAGGCCAGAACTGTGATGCGTTACGCGCATCACCTCATCTTTATACAATGTTTTTCTTTGTCTGTATATTTTGGGTGTTTGTTTTACCAAATAAAAACCATTCGGTCCATCGAGTCAGCCCAATTATTTGAATCATTTCATTAGTCCCTGGCCTTATCTTATATCTAGGATAGCCTTATACCTATCCCATGCATGCTTAAACTCCTTCACTGTATTAACCTCTACCACTTCTACTGGAAGACTATTCCATACATCCACTACCCTCTCAGTAATGTAATACTTTCATTAGTCCCTGGACTTATCTTATATCTAGGATAGCCTTATACCTATCCCATGCATGCTTAAACTCCTTCACTATATTAACCTCTACCACTTCTACTGGAAGACTATTCCATACATCCACTACCCTCTCAGTAATGTAATACTTTCATTAGTCCCTGGCCTTATCTTATATCTAGGATAGCCTTATACCTATCCCATGCATGCTTAAACTCCTTCACTGTATTAACCTCTACCACTTCTACTGGAAGGCTATTCCCTGCATCCACTATCCTCTCCGTAAAGTAATACTTTCATTAGTCCCTGGCCTTATCTTATATCTAGGATAGCCTTATACCTATCCCATGCATGCTTAAACTCCTTCACTGTATTAACCTCTACCACTTCTACTGGAGGACTATTCCATACATCCACTACCCTCTCAGTAAAGTAATACTTTCATTAGTCCCTGGCCTTATCTTATATCTAGGATAGCCATATACCTATCCCATGCATGCTTAAACTCCTTCACTGTATTAACCTCTACCACTTCTACTAGAAGACTATTCCATACATCCACTACCCTCTCAGTAAAGTAATACTTTCATTAGTCCCTGGCCTTATCTTATATCTAGGATAGCCTTATACCTATCCCATGCATGCTTAAACTCCTTCACTGTATTAACCTCTACCACTTCTACTGGAGGACTATTCCATACATCCACTACCCTCTCAGTAAAGTAATACTTTCATTAGTCCCTGGCCTTATCTTATATCTAGGATAGCCTTATACCTATCCCATGCATGCTTAAACTCCTTCACTGTATTAACCTCTACCACTTCTACTGGAAGACTATTCCATGCATCCACTACCCTCTCAGTAAAGTAATACTTTCATTAGTCCCTGACCTTACCTTATATCTAGGATAGCCTTATACCTATCCCATGCATACTTAAACTCCTTCACTGTATTAACCTCTACCACTTCTACTGGAAGACTATTCCATGCATCCACTACCCTCTCAGTAATGTAATACTTTCCTTAGTCCCTGGCCTTATCTTATATCTAGGATAGCCTTATACCTATCCCATGCATGCTTAAACTCCTTCACTGTATTAACCTCTACCACTTCTACTGGAAGACTATTCCATACATCCACTACCCTCTCAGTAAAGTAATACTTCCTGATACACTTTAAGAGCCAAGACCAGTGATGGCGAACGTTTTTGGTCCCAAATGCCCAATTTTTGACCGACACAAATTTGCAGACCACAAAGTGCCAACACCGCATACTCACACACGCTTATACTCGTACACACACACACACACGCTCATACACACAAACTTATACTCATACACATACACACGCACACTTATACTCATACACACACTTATACCTATACTCATGCGCACACACACTTATACTCAAACTCACACACACATTTATACTCGCACACACTCATACTTATACTCACACACACACTTTTCATACTCATATCCACACACACACACACTTATCATACTCATACACACACTTGTACTCATACTCACACACACACACACTTATAATCACAAACGCACACACACATACAGGTTCAGCTCTCACCTCTTATCTGCTCCGTTGTCCTGGAGGTGCAGACATCAGTATAATAGACGGGCGCTGCCGGTCACCTGCTTCTTCTCCAGATGATTGGCTCATGTGCGTTATGTGAAGAAGCGTTCAAGTCGGAAAACAAACCGTTAATTGTTTTCCGACTTGAATGCTTCTTCACAGAACGCGCATCATTTGGAGAAGAAGCAGATGACCGGCGGCGCCAATCTATTACGCTGACGCCTGCACCTCCAGCACAACGGAGCAGATAAGCGGTGAGAGCTGAACCTGACCGCGTGCCACAGCTGAGGGCTCGGCGTGCTAGTAGTGGCACGCGTGCCATAGGTTCGCCACCGTTGGCCAAGACCATAGTACTTCCATAGAGTTCTATGTAAAACAGGACAAACAAGTTAGGGACCAGCAGGAGCGGTGTTAGGGGCCCTGGAGTACACTAAATGAGTGACAGTGAAACTACAGTTAAATAAACCATAAGAAAACAACTCCCAATAAAACTCTGGTCCTTAAGGGGTTAAAGATAAGCTGGTTATTTAAAAGTACGTGTCATTTTACTCCGCAAGTGTTTTATAGTAGTCGGGGGGGGGGGGGGGGGCAGTTGTTACGTCACATCTGTACATCCTTCTAGGTAAAAATCAAGGAGATCCTTTTACTACCAATGGCCATAACATAGAGTTTTTTTTGGGGGGGGGGCTCAACACCGAGGGGTTGAGGTTTATCGGTGATCCATGCAATTATTGACCTTTTTCGTCTTTTTCTGTTTCTTCCTAGAAGAGAAATTCAGTGTGGAGACGAAGATCATTGCGTCAGATTTCGGGAAACCTGATGAGATCTACGACAAAATTGAGACTGGACTGGCGGGCTTAGAAATTGGCGTTTTGGGTAAGTCACCGGCTTGTGAGTGGGAAGCCAAACAACATGAAACAAGTGTACTTAGTTAAAAAAAAAAAGAGCAGAAGAATTTTTGTTGGATTCCTCAGAGTGGTTTTCTTTGGGTTTTATTCATGAGGGATTTGAGAAGGGAATTTCAAAATGAAGGCCATAATAGCCGAGTTTGAAGTCTTTGGAACCGTAACACGGATGGTAAAAGGCAGCAGGACATGTTCAGTTATGCTGTCGGTATAAATCGTTTTACACGCTACGTTCCTTTGTATAGCTTCTCACATGTGCTGTGTGCTGCAGGCATAACCAGGTATTTGGCAGACTGAGCATCATGGGATCCGTAAGAAGTAGACAAAGTTTGTCCATCTCTGTTAAAAGATGGTCTCGTAGAGCAAGACTTTACAAATCCCAGGGGCTTGTAAAATCTGTACTGTTGGCTACTAGGTTACATTGAAATCTATGGAAGTTCCATTTCCCTGGCTCCTAGAGATAGGTTGGCTCCTGAATTGGTCTGCTTGACTCCATGAATCTACAGAAATGAGTCAAGCCCTGACGTACAATCTGAATCCATTCTGCGGGAGATTGCATTTTGGAAACTGGGCAGCTGCTGCCATCTAGTGCTTGCACATGCATACTCTGTCCATTCCAGAGATCACAGAAACGGTTTATTATAATATGTGATGTAGTCACATGTATGACTGCCTCATGGCAAAGCATAGCCTGTGTATGTTATATGGTTCTATCATTGTACCGGCAAGTTATACAGTTTATACTGTCGCTGTACCGGCAAGTTATACGGTTTATAATGTCGCTGTACCGGCAACTTATACAAGTTATACGGTTTAAACTGTCACTGTATCTGTGTACTGTCGCTGTCTGGGCACGTTATACGGTTGCTGTCTGTCTGGGCACGTTATACGGTTGCTGTCTGTCTGGGCACGTTATACGGTTGCTGTCTGTCTGGGCACGTTATACGGTTGCTGTCTGTCTGGGCACGTTATACGGTTGCTGTCTGTCTGGGCACGTTACACGGTCGCTGTCTGTATGGGCACGTTACACGGTCGCTGTCTGGGCACGTTACACGGCCGCTGTCTGTCTGGGCCCGTTACACGGCCGCTGTCTGTAGGGGCACGTTATACGGTCGCTGTCTGTAGGGGTACGTTATACGGTCGCTGTCTGTAGGGGTACGTTATACGGTCGCTGTCTGTAGGGGTACGTTACACGGTCGCTGTCTGTCTGGGCACGTTACACGGTCGCTGTCTGTCTGGGCACGTTACACGGTCGCTGTCTGTCTGGGCACGTTATACGGTCGCTGTCTCTATGGGCACGTTATACGGTCGCTGTCTGTCTGGGCACGTTACACGGTCGCTGTCTGTCTGGGCACGTTACACAGTCGCTGTCTGTAGGGGCACGTTACACGGTCGCTGTCTGTAGGGGCACGTTACACGGTCGCTGTCTGTAGGGGCACGTTACACGGTCGCTGTCTGTATGGGCGCGTTACACGGTCGCTGTCTGTATGGACCCGTTACACGGTCGCTGTCTGTATGGGCACGTTACACGGTCGCTGTCTGTATGGGCCCGTTACGCGGTCGCTGTCTGTATGGGCACATTACGCGGTCGCTGTCTGTATGGGCACGTTACGCGGTCGCTGTCTGTATGGGCCCGTTACGTGGTCGCTGTCTGTATGGGCCCGTTACACGGTCGCTGTCTGTATGGGCCCGTTACACGGTCGCTGTCTGTATGGGCCCGTTACACGGTCGCTGTCTGTATGGGCCCGTTACACGGTCGCTGTCTGTATGGGCCCGTTACACGGTCGCTGTCTGTATGGGCACGTTACACGGCCGCTGTCTGTCTGGGCCCGTTACACGGCCGCTGTCTGTCTGGGCCCGTTACACGGTCGCTGTCTGTAGGGGCACGTTATACGGTTGCTGTCTGTATGGACCCGTTACACGGTCGCTGTCTGTATGGGCACGTTATACGGTCGCTGTCTGTAGGGGCACGTTACACGGTCGCTGTCTGGGCACGTTACACGGCCGCTGTCTGTCTGGGCCCGTTACACGGTCGCTGTCTGTAGGGGTACGTTATACGGTCGCTGTCTGTAGGGGTACGTTATACGGTCGCTGTCTGTATGGGCACGTTATACGGTCGCTGTCTGTATGGGCACGTTATACGGTCGCTGTCTGTATGGGCCTGTTACACGGTCGCTGTCTGTATGGGCCCGTTACACGGTCGCTGTCTGTATGGGCCCGTTACACGGTCGCTGTCTGTATGGGCACGTTACCCAGTCGCTGTCTGTATGGGCACGTTACACGGTCGCTGTCTGTATGGGCCCGTTACACGGTCGCTGTCTGTATGGGCACGTTACCCGGTCGCTGTCTGTATGGGCACGTTACACGGTCGCTGTCTGTATGGGCCCGTTACACGGTCGCTGTCTGTATGGGCACGTTACACGGTCGCTGTCTGTCTGGGCACGTTACACGGTCGCTGTCTGTAGGGGCACGTTACACGGTCGCTGTCTGTATGGGCACGTTATACGGTCGCTGTCTCTATGGGCCCGTTACACGGTCGCTGTCTGTATGGGCCCGTTACACGGTCGCTGTCTGTCTGGGCACGTTACACGGTCGCTGTCTGTAGGGGCACGTTACACGGTCGCTGTCTGTAGGGGCACGTTACACGGTCGCTGTCTGTATGGGCACGTTACCCAGTCGCTGTCTGTATGGGCTCTTTACACGGTCGCTGTCTGTAGGGGCACGTGATACGGTCGCTGTCTGTATGGGCACGTTACACGGTCGCTGTCTGTCTGGGCACGTTACACGGTCGCTGTCTGTAGGGGCACGTTACACGGTCGCTGTCTGTATGGGCGCGTTACACGGTCGCTGTCTGTCTGGGCGCGTTACACGGTCGCTGTCTGTATGGGCACGTTACACGGTCGCTGTCTGTATGGGCCCGTTACACGGTCGCTGTCTGTATGGGCCCGTTACACGGTCGCTGTCTGTCTGGGCCCGTTACACGGTCGCTGTCTGTATGGGCCCGTTACACGGTCGCTGTCTGTATGGGCCCGTTACACGGTCGCTGTCTGTCTGGGCACGTTACACGGTCGCTGTCTGTATGGGCCCGTTACACGGTCGCTGTCTGTCTGGGCACGTTACACGGTCGCTGTCTGTATGGACACGTTATACGGGCTCTGTCTGTATGGACACGTTATACGGGCTCTGTCTGTATGGACCCGTTACACAGTCGCTGTCTGTATGGGCCCGTTACACGGTCGCTGTCTGTATGGGCCCGTTACACGGTCGCTGTCTGTATGGACACGTTATACGGGCTCTGTCTGTAGGGGCACGTGATACGGTCGCTGTCTGTATGGGCACGTTACACGGTCGCTGTCTGTATGGGCACGTTACACGGTCGCTGTCTGTATGGGCACGTTACACGGTCGCTGTCTGTATGGGCACGTTACACGGTCGCTGTCTGTATGGGCCCGTTACACGGTCGCTGTCTGTATGGGCACGTTACACGGTCGCTGTCTGTATGGGCCCGTTACACGGTCGCTGTCTGTCTGGGCACGTTACACGGTCGCTGTCTGTCTGGGCACGTTACACGGTCGCTGTCTGTCTGGGCACGTTACACGGTCGCTGTCTGTATGGACCCGTTACACGGTCGCTGTCTGTATGGACCCGTTACACGGTCGCTGTCTGTATGGGCCCGTTACACGGTCGCTGTCTGTATGGGCCCGTTACACGGTCGCTGTCTGTCTGGGCCCGTTACACGGTCGCTGTCTGTATGGGCACGTTACACGGTCGCTGTCTGTCTGGGCACGTTACACGGTCGCTGTCTGTCTGGGCACGTTACACGGTCGCTGTCTGTAGGGGCACGTTACCCAGTCGCTGTCTGTATGGGCGCTTTACACGGTCGCTGTCTGTATGGGCGCTTTACACGGTCGCTGTCTGTAGGGGCACGTTACACGGTCGCTGTCTGTAGGGGCACGTTATACGGTCGCTGTCTGTAGGGGCACGTTATACGGTCGCTGTCTGTATGGGCACGTTACACGGTCGCTGTCTGTATGGGCACGTTACACGGTCGCTGTCTGTAGGGGCACGTTATACGGTCGCTGTCTGTATGGGCACGTTACACGGTTTATATGGTTTCTGTCGGCGCGTCATGCGGTCAGTGTGTGTATCGGCGCGTCATGTGGTCAGTGTGTGTATCGGCGCGTCACGCGGTCAGTGTGTGTATCGGCGCGTCACGCGGTCAGTGTGTGTATCGGCGCGTCACGCGGTCAGTGTGTGTATCGGCGCGTCACGCGGTCAGTGTGTGTATCGGCGCGTCACGCGGGCACTGTGTGTATCGGCGCGTCACGCGGGCACTGTGTGTATCGGCGCGTCACGCGGGCACTGTGTGTATCGGCGCGTCACGCGGGCACTGTGTGTATCGGTGCGTCACGCGGGCACTGTGTGTATCAGCGCGTCACGCGGACAGCGTGTGGTTGGCTAAGTGTGCGCAGACTCCATTGGCCTGATTAGCGGAGAGGTAGAGCTGTGACCTTAAAGGCGTATATATCTCTCTGAACAAGCCGCACCAGGTTTTTACATTTTGTTTCTCTTATAAATCGGAGACTTTAGCCCTGTCCTGTTAATTGATCTTTGCCTCTCTCTCCATTACGTAGTGAATAATGTGGGAATTTCCTATGAATACCCAGAGTATTTCCTCGATATCCCAGACTTGGATAATGTGAGTACAACATGCATGTTATTTACCCCTGTCTGCAATGCCAGCTGTGTCAGTCTAGAAGTCGCGCTGGGATAGTATCCCTTATACAGCAATCCATTATTTGGATTTGGGTGGGATTTGGCCACAAGTTGTAACATTCCCCACACATCTGTCAGGATGCAAGCGCACAACAGGTTATTCAATGTCCAGCCCCCTTAAGCTGTGATATAGCCTTTCCATGCATGCTCAGATCCCCCCACGCCTACAATGACACGTGTGCAGACCTGACACGCCAACGGCAGATCCCTAACGATGCCTCACATCACGGCTACATCACAGTAACAGGGATTTATTTGCTCTATACAGTATTTACATTGATATGACTGCATTTCATGAGATTTCTTATTAGTGAATTACAAAATATTTCTGGTCCCGAGCATTTTGGACAAGGAATACTTCTAACGTTTCCACTGTTTTCTATCTACATAATAATAATCGCGTTAATGGGGTCTGTCTGCGTTTAATGTTAACTGTTCACAGTATTCAGGTCTCCAAGGTATAAGAAAGTCTCTACGTCCTATCATAGCACAAATGTCAGACCTTTACAGACTGACTGTAATGGATGTGAATGGTAGAAATGTGTCCTTCACTCACCTTTTCTCTCTCCTCCCTCAGACTCTGGATAAACTCATAAACATCAACATAGTATCCGTATGTAAGGTAAGTACGATATAATGCTTTATAGATTATTTTGATATGTTGTGTAGCCTCTCAGATACCCGAATCTCCCATTTTTTTTTTATTTTTTTTTTGTAACGATATAACGTTTTTAAAAATGAAGTCTCTGCGGTCTCTCCTTCACAAGCAAGGAGACCTTACTAAAGCGGCTTACATCTATTATTTGGATTCTTTAGCTACTGGGGGCTGGCTTGGCTGAGCATATTGGGAAGTGTAGTCCGCAGCAGGCAGAGTGCAAAAGCCATGGATACTGTATAGATTATCTGTGCTTTAGTGTCTTTGCTACAAAGTTAGCTCTTGTACTTGGTTTTTGTCCTATTGTAACCCAGGTGTAAATCTTTTATTTGGCCAGCAGATCACATTGTACGCTTTGCTGATCGGTGTACAGCACCATTCAAAAAGCACTTCTCGGAAGACTGAAGTGAGCTCCTGTCTTTCGACATTTTCAGGGTGTGGGGATTACACTCCCTTTTAATCCTTGTGCTGTACAACCGAGTTAGCTCCAGACTTTTAACTGCCCCCGAACCTTCCAAAAACAAGGTAGTAAATACACAGAATAGTCTTCCAGCAGAAGTGGTAGACTCCAACGCCTTTCTGATACGCAGCAGTCTACTTTTCCAAAATGAGTAGATTAGAGAGTCTGTTGTTTTGTAATCTTCTGTCACCACCTGTGTGTTAGCGGATGTAAAATATTTTCCTTGGCAATCGTGAGCTCTAAGCAGGATTTTACACTGTGCAGTGTGTGCATGTGTGTCCATTGTACAACCCTGTGGTATATGTTGGTGTCTTATAAATAAACCTTTTCAAATAATATAACTGTGAACTGCTCACGCAGTGGCAGATTGTACTTTAATCGCCTAAAAACATATATAGTGGGCATAGCAGAAGCTCCAAAGGGTCTGTGATCTACCATTACCTTTTCGTTCAGTGATGGTAAAATTAATTTGCTAAAACCTCCCAAATCTACCTACGAGATCCGACTGGCTGGGTGCAGTACCTCACTGCGCGCGCCAAAGACTTCCCGGGGTAACAGAGCGATTGCTTTGCCTGCTAGAACTGAAAACGCCAGCTGTAGTTTTTCTTTGTGAATCTGGCTTTTTTTTTTTTTTTTTTTTTCTTCAAAGCCATCTGTGTTTTTTCTTTTTTTTTGTTTGTTTGTTTGTTTATTTATTTGTTTGCCTTTGTTTTGCCATCACATCGTCCTTCCCAACCAACAGTTTCCTTGAAAAGATTACAGTTTTTTTTTCTTTTCTAATTCTCTATTGAACATGATTCTGCCTCGTTTGGTTGAATTTTTCTGTTATTTTTCTTTTTGGCTATCTGATTCCGTGATGTTTTAGATTTGAGCGTATCAGGAGAATCTCTTCTTCTCTCCCCTCTCCGTTATTTATTTATTTGGTTGAAGAAACCCTCGTTAGTTGGTGTTGTTCAGGGGAATGTCTGAAACATACGCCTACTCAGTCAGCTCTCTCGCCCACACAACCTCCACCCACACAGTGCCTCTCTGCCCCCTCATCCCTCCCATCACTCCTACGTCTGGCTCCAGCAGCATTCCCAGACTGCCGCGTTTATTTCTCTCTTCCTTTCTTTCCACTCGAAAAAAAGGAAAACACGACAATTTTCTTTTTGTTTGGCGTTTTTGGTATTTTTTTTTGTGCGTGTATGTTTTATACAGTGCACACATACACATAAACAGGTATAGCGTATATATACAACACGGGGTATACATATATAGGATTGAGGTTTACTAGCCAGGAGAAAAAGTAATTACCCAAGAGGGAAAAACGTATCCTTCCACGTACCGTCTCTATGCAGAAAGACTATTTCTTTTCTCTTTTTTTGTTGCTTTAAGGTTATAATTTTCCTTTCATTTTTCTTTTTTCCATACATTTCTAATTCAACAAAGGAGCTTTATTCGTGACAGCGTTTTTGCAAAGCATTGAGAGGGGATTTCAAATGTAGCAGAGTGGGCCTTAAGTTTGAGATTCCCTTCTCAATTTCCTATAAAATCTCTTCATCAAAAAAGCCCTTGGTGATGTAGGGGACATTTTCATTGGCTTCTGGGTGTGCGCTGTAGTCTGTGCATGTTTGTTTTTATTATACACACGTGTGCATAGTGATAACTAAGAGGTCGCACACAAATACACACCCACGGGAGTTAAATAATATGAAACAAGTTGTGCTTATTTGGGGGGTGCAAAGAGATTCCCTGTGACGTACAGATTGATTTTTTTTTTTTTTTTTCTGGTATGGCAATGTTTTATTTATTATTATAGAGTCCAAAAGAGGGTAGTGCTGTCTAAAAGCCGAGTTATTGCTGGTGTCTGTGTCCAGCCCCCCTGATAATTTGGAACCAGCAATATCTGCGGAATATAGAGTGCAAGCTTTTGGAATTCACTCTGTCGTCTAACATATGCACACCGAGGGGGGGGGGGGGGGGGATACGCAACAGAAATAGAATGCTCAGGGTTCTCCATTGTGTACCAAGTGCTGCGTACAGTTTTGAAGCTATATGAATGTTATGTATAGATGTGTGTGTATACGTAATGACATCTAAGTGATCTCCTTTCATTGTATTGCTGTCTAGATGACGAGGATAGTACTGCCTGGCATGCTGGAGAGGTGAGTCAGGATCTGGGGCAGACACACAAATAAACCCAATCGAGACAGGACCTCATTATTATTTATAGGGGAAATTCCTTTTTTATTTTGGTGACTAATCGCCGTCCATGTTGGTAATGGAGCAAGTGAAGGTGACTCACAAGGATGGTCGGCTGAGTCACCAGCGTCGTGGAAGCCTTCAGCTCGGCTTTCCACTCTCCTTGTGGTGTTTGTGTTTTTTTTTTTTTTTTAAAGCAGAATTAAAAAAAAAAAAAAACCTTAGTCTGAGTCATCAATAGAAACTCAACAGCTTTCTATTCTTAAGGGAATTTACAGCAAGTGCAGGTGGGAGGGTCCTCAGGGATTACCTGCTTTCATTTTGCATCTGTGCAGCCACAGTTCAGATCGCCAGAGTGAGTTATTAATCTGGACGCACAAGCCATAGCAGGGATGGGGATAGAGAGGTGCAGTAAAATGTGTCTCACCATCCCCGATATTAAACAAACGCATTTTGAGGGGCTTTAACTGCATAGTAAAGAATAAAGATTTTGTTTTTTATTTCGGGAAAACTTGCGCCCTGTATAGCCACGTTGGAAAAATTCTCCCATTCAGCTGCAGCTTTTGTGTATTTTCCGTGTATTTATTTTCCTATTGAAAATGTTTCGGTTAAACGTCATTTATTTTTACACAGACATCTGTTAAGATAATCATTTTGTATCAAATGTTATATTTTTGTAGGTCTAAAGGCATTATCCTGAACATCTCCTCCGCTAGCGGCATGTACCCGGTTCCCCTGTTATCCGTATATTCTGCTACCAAGGTAGGTGTGCGCCGACTGACACGTGATGCTACACGGCTCCTCTTCCTATTACACGCGTAGCTTTCATGTGTGAGGTATGGCAGAGTAAACTGCTTATACAGGGTGGGGATTCCCTCTGTGTGCAAACCAAAAACCATGCAGCAAAACTTTCTAATGCATTTGCGCCTATGAGATGGAAGTTGTTTTTACAATCTGCCTGTTGTACATAAAAACGGGATTTTCCCTGAGAATTTACAGGCTGCGATCCCATCCGGTCACCAACCTTCTCTCCCTGGCAAGTTTCTCCTGCTAGAAGAACAAAGTTGGTCCTGTATAATGCATTGTTATATAGTGACAGTGTGTAGAGATGTAACTCTGCATTATCCATGGCCAGCTCAGCTCTTCTATATATTCTTCTATATATTGTGCAGGGTCTGGTGAGTTTCTCCTGCTAGAAGAACAGAGTTGGTCCTGTATAATGCATTGTTATAAAGTGACAGTGTGTAAAGATGTAACTCTGCATTATCCATGGCCAGCGGAGCTCTTCTATATATTCTTCTATACATTGTGCAGGGCCTGGTGAGTTTCTCCTGCTAGAAGAACAGAGTTGGCTCTGTATAATGCATTGTTATAAAGTGACAGTGTGTAAAGATGTAACTCTGCATTATCCATGGCCAGCTGAGCTCTTCTATACATTGTGCAGGGTCTGGTGAGTTTCTCCTGCTAGAAGAACAGAGTTGGTCCTGTATAATGCATTGTTATATAGTGACAGTGTGTAAAGATGTAACTCTGCATTATCCATGGCCAGCTGAGCTCTTCTATATATTCTTCTATACATTGTGCAGGGTCTGGTGAGTTTCACCTGCTAGAAGATCAGAGTTGGCCCTGTATAATGCATTGTTATATAGTGACAGTGTGTAAAGATGTAACTCTGCATTATCCATGGCCAGCTGAGCTCTTCTATATATTCTTCTATACATTGTGCAGGGTCTGGTGAGTTTCTCCTGCTAGAAGAACAGAGTTGGCCCTGTATAATGCATTGTTATATAGTGACAGTGTGTAAAGATGTAACTCTGCGTTATCCATGGCCAGCTGAGCTCTTCTATATATTCTTCTATACATTGTGCAGGGCCTGGTGAGTTTCTCCTGCTAGAAGAACAGAGTTGGCCCTGTATAATGCATTGTTATATAGTGACAGTGTGTAAAGATGTAACTCTGCATTACCCATGGCCAGCTGAGCTCTTCTATATATTCTTCTATACATTGTGCAGGGTCTGGTGAGTTTCTCCTACTAGAAGAACAGAGTTGGCCCTGTATAATGCATTGTTATAAAGTGACAGTGTGTAAAGATGTAACTCTGCATTATCCATGGCCAGCTGAGCTCTTCTATATATTCTTCTATACATTGTGCAGGGTCTGGTGAGTTTCTCCTGCTAGAAGATCAGAGTTGGCCCTGTATAATGAATTGTTATAAAGTCACAGTGTGTAAAGATGTAACTCTGCATTATCCATGGCCAGCTGAGCTCTTCTATATATTCTTCTATACATTGTGCAGGGCCTGGTGAGTTTCTCCTGCTAGAAGAACAGAGTTGGCCCTGTATAATGCATTGTTATAAAGTGACAGTGTGTAAAGATGTAACTCTGCATTATCCATGGCCAGCTGAGCTCTTCTATATATTCTTCTATACATTGTGCAGGGTCTGGTGAGTTTCTCCTGCTAGAAGAACAGAGTTGGCCCTGTATAATGCATTGTTATATAGTGACAGTGTGTAAAGATGTAACTGCGTTATCCATGGCCAGCTGAGCTCTTCTATATATTCTTCTATACATTGTGCAGGACCTGGTGAGTTTCTCCTGCTAGAAGAACAGAGTTGGCCCTGTATAATGCATTGTTATATAGTGACAGTGTGTAAAGATGTAACTCTGCATTACCCATGGCCAGCTGAGCTCTTCTATATATTCTTCTATACATTGTGCAGGGTCTGGTGAGTTTCTCCTGCTAGAAGATCAGAGTTGGCCCTGTATAATGCATTGTTATAAAGTCACAGTGTGTAAAGATGTAACTCTGCATTATCCATGGCCAGCTGAGCTCTTCTATATATTCTTCTATACATTGTGCAGGGCCTGGTGAGTTTCTCCTGCTAGAAGAACAGAGTTGGCCCTGTATAATGCATTGTTATAAAGTGACAGTGTGTAAAGATGTAACTCTGCATTATCCATGGCCAGCTGAGCTCTTCTATATAATCTTCTATACATTGTGCAGGGCCTGGTGAGTTTCTCCTGCTAGAAGAACAGAGTTGGTCCTGTATAATGCATTGTTATATAGTGACAGTGTGTAAAGATGTAACTCTGCATTATCCATGGCCAGCTGAGCTCTTCTATATAATCTTCTATACATTGTGCAGGGCCTGGTGAGTTTCTCCTGCTAGAAGAACAGAGTTGGCCCTGTATAATGCATTGTTATAAAGTGACAGTGTGTAAAGATGTAACTCTGCTTTATCCATGGCCAGCTGAGCTCTTCTATATATTCTTCTATACATTGTGCAGGGTCTGGTGAGTTTCTCCTGCTAGAAGAACAGAGTTGGCTCTGTATAATGCATTGTTATAAAGTGACAGTGTGTAAAGATGTAACTCTGCATTATCCATGGCCAGCTGAGCTCTTCTATATATTCTTCTATACATTGTGCAGGGTCTGGTGAGTTTCTCCTGCTAGAAGAACAGAGTTGGCTCTGTATAATGCATTGTTATAAAGTGACAGTGTGTAAAGATGTAACTCTGCATTATCCATGGACAGCTGAGCTCCTCTATATATTCCTCTATACATTGTGCCGGGTCTGGTGAGTTTCTCCTGCTAGAAGAACAGAGTTGGCCCTGTATAATGCAGTGTTATAAAGTGACAGTATGTAAAGATGTAACTCTGCATTATCCATGGCCAGCTGAGCTCTTCTATATAATCTTCTATACATTGTGCAGGGCCTGGTGAGTTTCTCCTGCTAGAAGAACAGAGTTGGCCCTGTATAATGCATTGTTATAAAGTGACAGTGTGTAAAGATGTAACTCTGCATTATCCATGGCCAGCTGAGCTCTTCTATATATTCTTCTATACATTGTGCAGGGTCTGGTGAGTTTCTCCTGCTAGAAGATCAGAGTTGGCCCTGTATAATGCATTGTTATAAAGTGACAGTGTGTAAAGATGTAACTCTGCATTATCCATGGCCAGCTGAGCTCTTCTATATATTCTTCTATACATTGTGCAGGGTCTGGTGAGTTTCTCCTGCTAGAAGAACAGAGTTGGCTCTGTATAATGCATTGTTATAAAGTGACAGTGTGTAAAGATGTAACTCTGCTTTATCCATGGCCAGCTGAGCTCTTCTATATATTCTTCTATACATTGTGCAGGGTCTGGTGAGTTTCTCCTGCTAGAAGAACAGAGTTGGCTCTGTATAATGCATTGTTATAAAGTGACAGTGTGTAAAGATGTAACTCTGCATTATCCATGGCCAGCTGAGCTCTTCTATATATTCTTCTATACATTGTGCAGGGTCTGGTGAGTTTCTCCTGCTAGAAGAACAGAGTTGGCTCTGTATAATGCATTGTTATAAAGTGACAGTGTGTAAAGATGTAACTCTGCATTATCCATGGACAGCTGAGCTCCTCTATATATTCCTCTATACATTGTGCCGGGTCTGGTGAGTTTCTCCTGCTAGAAGAACAGAGTTGGCCCTGTATAATGCAGTGTTATAAAGTGACAGTATGTAAAGATGTAACTCTGCATTATCCATGGCCAGCTGAGCTCTTCTATATAATCTTCTATACATTGTGCAGGGCCTGGTGAGTTTCTCCTGCTAGAAGAACAGAGTTGGCCCTGTATAATGCATTGTTATAAAGTGACAGTGTGTAAAGATGTAACTCTGCATTATCCATGGCCAGCTGAGCTCTTCTATATATTCTTCTATACATTGTGCAGGGTCTGGTGAGTTTCTCCTGCTAGAAGATCAGAGTTGGCCCTGTATAATGCATTGTTATAAAGTGACAGTGTGTAAAGATGTAACTCTGCATTATCCATGGCCAGCTGAGCTCTTCTATATATTCTTCTATACATTGTGCAGGGTCTGGTGAGTTTCTCCTGCTAGAAGAACAGAGTTGGCTCTGTATAATGCATTGTTATAAAGTGACAGTGTGTAAAGATGTAACTCTGCATTATCCATGGCCAGCTGAGCTCTTCTATATATTCTTCTATACATTGTGCAGGGTCTGGTGAGTTTCTCCTGCTAGAAGAACAGAGTTGGTCCTGTATAATGCATTGTTATATAGTGACAGTGTGTAAAGATGTAACTCTGCATTATCCATGGCCAGCTGAGCTCTTCTATATATTCTTCTATACATTGTGCAGGGCCTGGTGAGTTTCTCCTGCTAGAAGAACAGAGTTGGCCCTGTATAATGCATTGTTATAAAGTGACAGTATGTAAAGATGTAACTCTGCATTATCCATGGCCAGCTGAGCTCTTCTATATATTCTTCTATACATTGTGCAGGGCCTGGTGAGTTTCTCCTGCTAGAAGAACAGAGTTGGCCCTGTATAATGCATTGTTATAAAGTGACAGTATGTAAAGATGTAACTCTGCATTATCCATGGCCAGCTGAGCTCTTCTATATATTCTTCTATACATTGTGCAGGGTCCGGTGAGTTTCTCCTGCTAGAAGAACAGAGTTGGCCCTGTATAATGCATTGTTATAAAGTGACAGTGTGTAAAGATGTAACTCTGCATTATCCATGGCCAGCTGAGCTCTTCTATATATTCCTCTATACATTGTGCAGGGTCTGGTGAGTTTCTCCTGCTAGAAGAACAGAGTTGGCCCTGTATAATGCATTGTTATAAAGTGACAGTGTGTAAAGATGTAACTCTGCATTATCCATGGCCAGCTGAGCTCTTCTATATATTCCTCTATACATTGTGCAGGGTCTGGTGAGTTTCTCCTGCTAGAAGAACAGAGTTGGCCCTGTATAATGCATTGTTATAAAGTGACAGTGTGTAAAGATGTAACTCTGCATTATCCATGGCCAGCTGAGCTCTTCTATATATTCTTCTATACATTGTGCAGGGCCTGGTGAGTTTCTCCTGCTAGAAGAACAGAGTTGGCCCTGTATAATGCATTGTTATAAAGTGACAGTGTGTAAAGCTTTGACTCTGCTGAGTTTAGTGATTTATTTTTTCCTAAATTCTAAAGTCTTGAATCATCCCCTCAACGAGGAAACCCCTTTTCAACGTATGTGGGTACTTTATTTGTATGTTGATGTTTTCCTTTGCATCAAGCCGTTTAATCTTTTCTCTCCCGCTTCCCAGGCTTTTGTAGATTTCTTCTCCCGCGGTCTCCACGCTGAGTACCTGAATAAGGGGATCACCGTGCAGGTATGTGACATGCTCCTGCATCCCAGATCCTTGTTATTGTGTGGTTCCCACAGCAACAGCGGCTGTCTTGGCAACACCGAATTCACATTCACCCACTCAAGAAGTGTGACGTCCGATCCCCCCCCCCCCCCGACTCTCCCCCTTTTTGTTTTGTTTGTTTTTCTTGCATTTTTTTTCCCTGAGCAGCAAAAAGTTGCAAAGAAAAAATGAATTAGTGCGATTTTATTATTAATTAACCCTGATCTGTTTATCCCCAGTCCAGTGGTTTATTCCTGCTGTGTATACATTTGATATTTTCCATACTGAATGCCCAGAACCATTAACCCCTGTTGCTGCACGTCTGTTCCCAATTTGTTGATTATTATAATAAAATCCAACTTTGATCAGGTCTGATGATTTAACATGGTAAATTTAAACACTTATTGCTTCTGCCTGATTTTCATAATACAAACCCCCCTTTTTATCTTGTGTCCTTTGCATTGAGAGGCGATCTCCTGTTATTCACTAAATCATTTTATCCAGATTTCTAATGCAGTGGTTTCCATTTTCCTGTGATATCATCCTATGTGCTACTCCACTCTTCCCCTGCAGTCTTTGTAAACATAGAATTTTTATTTCCATTGGCTATTTAGCACCATCTTGTGTCAAACTGCGGTACTACAGCAAACTGATATAGTGTGTCATAATTTAAATGCTTTGGAACCTTTAAAGTAATTTCCTTTACCATCTTCTTTATCAATAAGTTTATGTGAAATCCGTTATTATATGGTTATCACGATCTACCACTGTAACGTTCATGTTAAAGCAGAAAGGCTATAAAAGATAGCATTTTGTGTTATATACAAAGTTTTCAGATGTTTTTTGGCAATCTATTATTTTGCAGTTAAAGGACATTTTTCGTGACAAAACTAACATATGTTTAATGGAAAGATTGCACCAAGTGTAGACATTTGAAATAGAAATCTTATTTTACCAAAGATTATAAGCAAAGTGCCGTATTGAGTCCTCTTTCTCCGCATTGTTCTATCAGGGGGCAGACATGTTTAAAATCTTGAGTCAGATCTTCCTTGATCTGATCCAACATGTCAGCCCCCTGATAGAACTATATGAACCAAAGAGGGCTCAATACGGCACTTTATTTGAATTCATTTTTATTTCAAAAGCCTACACTTGATGAAATCTTTCAATTAAACAGAACTTGTTTTTTTTTGCCAACACTTTCCCTTTAAATTCATAAATCTGTGTGTCTCTCACCCTGCAGAGTGTGCTCCCTTTCTTCGTGGCCACCAAAATGAGCAAGATCCGCAAACCCACCTGGGACAAGCCAAGTCCGGAAGCCTATGTGAGATCTGCCCTTAACACAGTGGGATTGCAGACCCAGACCAATGGCTATATGCCCCACGCCTTAATGGTGAGTTTAGCACACGTACCAAATGCGGTAGTTAGAGGTGGGGAGAGGCCTTGTCCCAGATAACTGGTTTCACATGCAAGTTCCTGAATTATCAAGATAAATACTTTGGAAAGTAAAGTTGGACTCTGCCATCTGAATTAATGCAAAATAATGTTTTTTCTTCCTTAGGGCTGGGTGACCACCTCTCTGCTCCCGGTCTCAACTGCCATCAAGATGGCCATGAACGTCAACAAAGGCCTCCGGGCTCGTTTTCTGAAGAGATCCAAGAAAAACTAGAACCGAAAGAGGTTCCCGAATGCTTCCAATACAAACCGCTTGACCAAAAATGTCTTAGTGCGTCGTGTCCCGCCAGAGAGACGAGACATTAGAATGAGATACAGATGAAGGCTGTACCACCCGAGATTCCAAACTGCGCCTCTTTACCAATTCTACAACGCACATTTTGGCAGCAGGAATACTTTATTACCACTTCTAATAGATTTGCTTTTAAAGGGTCTCTGTCACCTCATTCTGTTTACTGTAAATGCAGAGAATAAAACAGATGTATAACAAAATTCCAAGAAAATGCCTAAATTAGTTGAAAATATGTTTTAAGTATGTCTGGGTTTGCAGGTTTACAATTATCTCTCAATTTAGCCACTTGTCATTTCGCTAATACAATGTATAGATTATTATTGTTTTTTTTTTTTTTTTAAGTTTATTAGACAAATTCAAAATACAAAATGGCATAAAAAGTGAAAAAATTCAGACAATGGCAGCTTCGGTATTATAATAATATATAGTTGGATAGTTTTGATATTGAGCTTGCTTACATAACACACAGTTACGTAGTGACAAACAACAAACAAGAAAAATAAAAACCAAACACGGTTTCTGTCCCTATGTGGGATACAATACTTCTTAGGAGGTACGGAGGTTGGGCCAAGAGAGCATCTTTTAGTCCAGGAAGCCAGCCCAGTCGTCCCATATTCTACATTTCCAGTTGCTCCCAGTTAATTTTGGGCCATGTAATGGCATCGGATCAATCCATTTTATTCTCTACATTCACATTAAAAAGTTCTGGTGAGAGTCCCTTTAACTCCCTTTTCCTTTTGTTGTTTTTTTTTTTAGTTGTACAAATGGTGCCTCTCAACTGTATTTAAATTGGTTCATATGCTTATGTCAAATTTTCTAAATCTTGTGAAAGCCATAATAACTTGATAAAGGAGAGTGCAAGCCATTTGGGTTTTTTTTGGGGGGGGTGTTATCGTTCCTGAGATCTTGTTGGCATCCAGTAATCCCATTCCTATCACCAAAAACTTGTTAACTTTTCATTTAAAAAAAAAAATAATGACATGAGCAGAGGTACCTTTTAATCTCTGTCTGATTTTGTGGTGATACCCCTGTACACCAATGATTTCTACAACCTCAACCAAAAAAGGACTGAAACATCAAGTGTGATTAGGAGAAGTCTTAAGAGCAATGCTGTGATCATAAAACACATTTGCCTGTTCTTTTAGGTTTCTTGCTCCTAAATTGACATCACGACTATTTTTTTATATTCTAATTAAAGAGAACGTGTAATCTAAGTTATCCAAATAATGGTTTGATGCCCATAACTATAAAACCCATCGCTGAAATAGCTATCTAATAATTCACATGCACCTTGGCCAGAATAATATTATAACTGCAAACACTGATCCTTGATTGAAATAAGACACTCCCCCCCCCTTCACAACCGTACAACTGAAATAGTTCTGTCTGCCACTAACTCCTACTAAACCTGTATATAACTAACTGCAACATACAAGGCAAACCAAAGGAGATCCAGTGTAACCCATTAATTAAAAGGATCTATCTTGTAAAATCGAATCTGTCTCTTGCCATAAGATGTGTGTTTGCAGTATTGCTAACACAATGTATAGATTAGTTTATATATTCTTTTATTCTCTACATTGACATTATAAGCAATGTATAGATCACAGAATGCCCACTGATAGTGATACAAGAAAATCCATTAACTGATCTAGAAGGGGATTTTTTTTTTAAATACATGGGCTGTGCACCTTAATTATGCATAACCCCCAATATGTCATTTTTATACGAGGTTGTGTGAAATGATTCTGATTTTATTGGCCCCATAATTAAATGTAACATCCCATGCCTGCTTCCATTGTTCTTTTTTGCTTGTGATCTGCTGTAGTGTGGGTGAGAAAGCTGCGGAGGTCTGGTATAAACACTATTTAGGTGATGGAGTCCCTTTAATTTGGACCAGGGGAACCTCCTAGTTATCCAGCAAATAATCAAACCGTCCAACACTCTGTCCATGGTCATCGCAAGTGTTTTATTGTATTTATCAGTGAGATATAGACGAATTGGCTTTAATAACGCTTGGCTAAAATAGTTTGGGTGGTGGTGCAAGAGGAGCCACAATAGTGCATGCAAATGTATGAGATCCGAGAAATACTGTGCTGTCCCCAATAATTGGGCTTTACCTTTTCAGGAGTGGGGGACAAAAAATATTCTCTGTGTGCTGAACTCATTCTGTTCACACTACATGTGTGCAAACAGGCTGAGCAGATTAAGCAGAGCTCACGGAGCTCCAGCAGTAGGGCGGTTCATCTCCTAATGCGGTCCCCCCCCATACATACCAGTGGTGAATTTTGGTTTTGTGCTGCCGTAAACCCAGTAGGACACGCCCCAGCACCAACCTTGCGCGCCCAGGACACGCCCCAGCACCAACCTTGCGAGCCCAGGACACGCCCCAGCACCCACCTTGCGCGCCCAGGACACACCCCAGCGCCCAGGACACGCCCCAGCACCCACCTTGCGCGCCCAGGACACGCCCCAGCACCCACCTTTCGCGCGTGTTCTGCAGCTCTGCACCGGCAGGTCACGTGACCCCGTCCCTATGCTGTGATCTCAGAACAGGTGTGCTTGAATTTTTTTTTTTTTATTATTTTAAAGGAGGCAACGTGTACAGCCGTCCCCTGGCAAGTGCCGCCCAAGGCACTTGCCTAGATTACCCTGCGCTAAATACAGTACTGATCTTTACATCGTGTTATCAGCCTTGCCCTAAATTAAATGTGTTTCAAGTGCGTCTGTGGTGTCTCTCTTTTATGACATCACCTGCTGCTTCATATGCAAATGTCACGTTTCCCTTTGAGAATCTTTGGAAGCAGCATGGCTGCCGACCAGAGCATAAACTCACGTGGTTTAAAAATAATAGTGACCTCATCCCAGTTTAATGGAGGAACAGTTATGGGATAAACGAGTATAATACTAGGTTATAACCGGTAACCTACAGTTAGTGTTTTATACTAGTTATTCCACAATCCTGACTTAATTCTCTAATGCGCTGCTTCTCTCTGCTAAGGCACACCCCCAGGCATCCCGTGTAAAGGGCCACTACCACCAATGAAAACTGATTGTGCTTCGTTTGCTTTTAGAGTAGAAACATAAAACACATAACTATGTTTTGTACGTATATATTACAGCAATGCGCCCCTCTGTCTGAGACTGGAGAGTTTGCAGTAGTGTTAACACGCCCCCCCCCCCCCCCTCGGAGCCACGTGGGGCAAGGCCTGCCACCAGACCAGTAAAACATAATCTTGTGGTGGATGTTGGAGGCCATAGCATGGTCTTGCTTTATTTATGTAAAGGTGGTAAACCTATTGACAGGGGGAGTGACCACTCCACCACGCGTAGCTCTGCGCAGTATTCATTCTTCTGGATTTCGCAGGGACCACATAATGCTGCATTTTCACAGTTGCCATGTTACAGCAGGGGGCAGAGTACAGTGTATTGAATTGCTATCCTGTAGGACAGTGCTTCTCAAACCTGCCTTCAAGTTAGAGTTGCCATCTCGGCCATTTTTTACCGGCCACATATAAGTTTTGAGGGCTGCTTTGCAGTATGTAGAAGTCATGCATACCTCCCAACTGTCCCACTTTGGGAGCCATGTCCCGCCGCGCTCTACCTCTGTCCCGCTTTTCAGGAGCTCAGTGGGACAGCAGGACTCAGGATCACAATCCCACGGTCCTGATCACATTCTACACAGTAGCGATCATGGCTTTAGATGCCAGGATCTAAAATGGGTGACAGTGTTACCGCACATGAGTGGTAGCACGGACACCCCCATTCCCACGCCCCATGTCCTGATTCGCCAGGGTACAAGGTTGGGAGGTATAGTCATATGTGACAGAAGGAAATCAATGAACTAATCAAGTACTGGATCCCACAGAACCACATTGATTAGTTAACTCATTTAATACTTCTACATACTGCAAGGCAGCCTGCAAACGTTATATATGGCCGGTTAGAGGACTCCTGTAGGATGAATACATTCCAAGTGCCCCTATATTGCACCCACACACCCCTGGCCCTCTTTCCTCCTCTATTTGTCCCTCTTTGCTGGGAACTCAGAGCTCCACAGCAAAACTCCTAATACTGTGTCTAAATTGCAGTAAATATTAATTTGTCTAAATAAAATACTCAATGCTTGTCTAAATGGCTCAACAAATGACATTAAATAGTTACATAATAGCCATAAAGCCCCGCCCACAGCCACACGCTCAACAAAAAAAGTGCCCTCTGACCTGTTGGGAGATATGAGTATATATCTATTCATGTGTTATTTTAATTCCCCATGAACATAAGAGATTAAACAATTCTGGGGTAATGTTATAAAAGTGACAGTGTCACCACCAAACCAATGGAATGTTCCTGCTGATGACATCACTTTTAGAACTTTACCCCAGAATCACCATGGAAACCAATGGAATGTTCCTGTTGATGACATCACTTTTAGAACTTTACCCCCAGAATCACCATGGAAACCAATGGAATGTTCCTGTTGATGACATCCCTTTTAGAACTTTACCCCAGAATCACCATGGGAACCAATGGAATGTCCCTGCTGATGACATCACTTTTAGAACTTTACCCCCAGAAATGACCTTGACAGATTAACACAATCAAAGCATGATCACACCCTGCAACACCCTGGATTAAATGGATCCAGACTGCAGGGCGGAACCTTTCTCCCAGGGCTCAGTAAGGGAAGGCTAAGAGAGTAACACAGGAAGCGGATGGAACTCGGCTGCCAGGTGACTGCAGTGTTTGCCTGTTCTCTGTGCCATTCTCCAGTGAGTGATATAATATAATAATAAACCCATCAGCACATATCATGAATAATATATTATCCATGCAGTATGACAGTGAGGTGTGATCTGGCACCCTGGGGAACCTGGGACATACTGCTTCCATCTCCAGGAGCATCATGGGAAGTGTAGTCCACAGCTGGAGTGCTGTCATTCATATAAGATAATAGGTGTCTCAATCAAAAGAGGTTCTGCAGCATCTCCAGCCTTTCCTTGATAACCTGATACTGGGGCAGATTTTATCAGGTCCCATGATGCTAAGTCAGGCTTCTGGCTCAGTATTATGGGAGTTGCAGTTCAGTTACAGTCTTGTCCTGATCCAATGCTATTTTGACACATTAATGTTTGTGTTTAGCTGTCATTCTTCTGTACTGCACATGTGATATATTGTAAGTTAGGGAGAATTAGGACAGATTTTGTGTAAATACATATATGTTACAGTATATGGAAAGAGCTTTTGAATGGGATTCTCTATATTACTCAAAAAGCAGTCTGGGGGGTGCTTAGTCCCTCTGTAATAAAAAAAATCACTTAATTACTATTGTGAATTAAAGCTGAGTGGAAGGATATGTGAATTATCAGATGTGAAATTCCTTTACACCTGTATATGCAAAAGGATTGAATGTGGTCACAAGGTGATCTATAGCAGAGACCTGGATAGGGTCTTAATATCCCCCATGGGTCCCTCTCAAAAACTCAGTGGCCTCATCTGACAGGTAGGATCCCGTTGCAAGTGCCTAATCTGAGCACAGCTTATTGGGAGGGGGGGCTTATTAAGTGAAGGATGTTCTATGCTGTCATGAAGGGGTTAAGTGGGTTTCTTTAAACTAAACTAGACTGTCTCTAGCTATTGACAATCTGCAACCCCCATGATCCTCCACCAACAACAGCTGTAGCGCTACCTGTTTGGTGTGCATCATAGAAATATAACTGGTAACCAGTTATTTTATACTGGGAATTAAGACCACTTATCTACCAGCCCTTGACAAATCCCGGGAGCCAAGTCTCCTTAAATCCCTACTGCTGCTCCTAACTTTCTTGATTGTTTTACATAGAACTCTATGGACCTTCCGTTTCTCTGGTTCCAAAAAATAACCAGGCTGGCTCCTGAATTAGCTCCTGAATTAGCACGTATGGGCCCTAAGGCCTACAAATAATGGACAATGAATCTAAAAGGAAGCAAGGGTTAATAAACAAGTCCTCATCTCCTAGGTAACCCTTTATAAATACACATGTCGGGAGGCTGAATCGTAAAGAGAGAGACTGTCGCCAACCAAACCAGACTGCCTGCTTCCCATGATATCATGGCAGCTGCCTGTCAGAGGATAAACTGGCAGGTACTATCAAAGGTAACTGCTAGTTTATCCTCACACTAGGGACAACTAACGTTTCCCTTGTGTTTCTATATTATAAGCACCAGTGAAAAATAAAGTTCAGTTGTCCTTAAAGGTACGGCCTGGTCGTTACGAGGCTGGGGATTGTGGGAGTTGGAACAGGAGGAAGGGCTGCAGTTTCTCACCACTCAGTTGGTTGATCTCTGTCTTTGTAGATATGATCCGGGAATGAAAAGTAATTGTATTTAACAGAATGGCTGATAAAAGGCAACGAGCGCGTGTACAGGGAGGTTGGGCTGGAGCCTCCAGAGCAGCTCCTCGGCAAGGTATGGTACCTGTTAACGAGCCAAGGCCGATGCCAGTGCTGTGCATGAGTGGGCATGTTACCCGAGCAATGCACCCCAATGCTTCATCACTTTATAATATTGATGGAAGGCCTGGTATTACAAGACATGCTGGTGCGATGAGAATTATTGATTTTTGATTCACCTCCTCATTTTGATGCTGGAGCAAGTGTTTGCAGGTGTGTAATCCAGGTGGGATTGAAGATTCGCCCAGTGGCGCCATGGAGAGTGAGCTGTACCCACAGCGCCTGCACTACTTGAGTCAACTCTCAGGTGTCAGAAACAGTGGTGTACGCAACTTGTTTGATATGGAGGGAAGATTGACCCTCTGACCACCCCCCGGGTGCCAGGATGCAAGGGGGGGTCACTGGTGCAGTCCACCAGTGATACCAGTGAAGCAGGTCTAGGTTCATTGGGGAGATCAAGAGATCTGCTAAAAAAAAAAATCATACTTTGCGTGCTGACATCAGACCTCAGTCAGCGCTGCTTCTCACACAAGTAATGACTCCAGATGACAATGAGTATTCAATACTCGGGTGGGCTGGGTGGCAAGAGGCAGCACAAAGCAGGACCTCCTTCCCCCTGGCACACAGGGTGCACCACTCCTTCCAGATACGCCACTGCCCACAAGGATTAGATTTTAATTATTTGATCCTGAAGAGTAGGATACTTATTTTGAAGCAAATTGTAGAGGATATTAAGTACTACACATAAGCACCACTAGGTGGCAGCCTACTACAGGGAAATGGAGATAGAGGTCATATAAGAAGTTCTAATTTCTGCATAGATGTGAGTAATGATTCCATCCTGTGTTTTCTCCAGCCTTGGAAGCCGCCAGCCCACCTGTGAGACCCCAGCAGTGGACAAATCAGCCGACTTCCTCAGAGAAGAATTTTGTGTATAAAGAGCCTTTGGAGGTAAAGCTGCGGATATGTGAATGTTAAATGCCAGCCTGTCTGACCTCCCTGACTCATGCCCTGTTTTTTTGTTTTTTTTTACAGGTCATTCGAATAGTGCCGGAGGCCCGGGTCATCGAGTGAGTTCACGAAATCTACAGCAGAAAATGTTTCAATATATTATTCAAATATTAGGAGCCAAAGAGTCCAATTTAGGAGCCAGAATAATTATTTTTAGGCGACAGGGAAAGGGTGATCCCATAGAGTTATATGTAAAACAATCACAAAAGAAAGAAGCCAGCAGTAAAAAAAAAAAAACATTTAGAAGCTATGGTCATCTGGGATTTGTCAA
Organism: Pelodytes ibericus; assembly: GCA_036172795.1. NCBI lineage: Eukaryota > Metazoa > Chordata > Amphibia > Anura > Pelodytidae > Pelodytes > Pelodytes ibericus. The sequence goes on along the minus strand of CM069863.1, from coordinate 7,934,344 downwards.
CCCTACAAAATGCATTTTTTCTAATTGTTTTTTAATTTTGTTTATTAAGACACAAGGAGATGTCCGAATACACTAGACATCACAGACACATCACAAACACATTTTCCTTTTAATTTAGGCATTTTCATGTAATTTTGCCAACACAATGTATTGATTTTTTTTTTTTTTTTTTATTCTCTACATTCACGGTATAAACAGTGTTCAGACTGACACCGGGCCTTTTAATGATTTTATTTTCTTGTTAGTTTTGTAGACTTTTTATGGGACTTTCGACTTACAAAACGAGTGTTCCGATTAGTTATCCAATAATCTTACAGTGTAGAACGGCAGCGGGATCTAGCTGGGCCGTGGGTCACTTTTGGCATTCCTGACTGTGTTTCCCATCTGGGCGAGCATCATGGGAAATGTAGTCCACGGCAATTGGAGGGCTATCACTGACGTGAGATCTCTGCTGCTACAAAATGACTTGGAAACCAGGAATGTCAGTTGTGTGTGTGTGTGTGTGTGTCTGCCTCAGAGAGACTGTCGGACTTGACCCCTATCTATCCTCCTTCTCTGCACAAATCAATTTTTTTTGTCTGCAAGTTTGTTTTTTGCTTTCCTTTTAGTCTTTGTAAATGGCAGAGAGGACAAGCATTAGTGCCTGGTAGTTTCAGCTGTCGTACTAAAACAATACTTTGCATTGTATCTTCTCAGTTCAGCCGGCATCCATGAGATCAGTTCGTCAGCTGCTGGAGTGTCCAGGTGAGGCTGGCATTACCTGTGCATCAGTGTAACATCGAACTCCTGCTCTCTGCAAGCTGGATATATCTTTACAGAAATTAATTGAAAGCAATAGTCCCAGCAGAAGAAAATGTCAGCAACCTATTAAACCAGGACTTTTGCAGATCAGTTTAAATTTAATGTAAATCTAGACTATCGTAAATTTCGTGGGGTTTACCATCTGAAGGTTTGTCAGGGCGCAGTTTGAAAATGTATCCCAGTTTTTAAATATTCAACTCTCCCTCCCTCAACGTTTTGGCAAAAGCTATTTGGCTAATGGGCTTCCAGCATTCTGCTGTGCAAGGGATGGGCAGCGATGCAGTGTTCCCACCATTCCCAAGGAGAATAAATACGGAATACAGTGCAGATTTCTTACATATACAGCTGTACGGAGCAAAGAGGTCTCGATAGGGATCTTTATTTGTATTCGATCACTAAAGAATTTTTCATTTGAAACCTCTACTTTCATTAATCAGTGGTCCCTTATTTTGTTCTAGGCTAAGACTGCACCCTTTGTTTATTGACCCCGAGGAAGCAGACTGGATATTTGAACAGCTTCATCAAGAAATCCCCTGGAGTCAAAAGACTAACACTGGACCAGGTAGATCTGTGATGTCATTCAACTGAATGTTCAGTAGAGGGCGCTGTAACACATTCAGTGGGAATGCGTTATCGCTTGTCTATCATGCCCTTTAATTGTCTCCATTTTTGTAGATACGGATTTGTAGACATGTGCATTCGTCCAAAAAACGAATAACGAAAATGCTAAACTAATGAAAGCCGAATGAACGAATGGTTAATAAAAACGAAAATCATTCGTCCATTCGTGCTATTGGCATTTTATAAACCGAAATAGAGTCAGTTTATAGAATACCAATAGCATTACATACATTCCATAAACCGACATAATGAACGACTTTCGGTTTATGGAATGCATGTAATGCTATTGCTATTCTATAAACCGAAATAGAGTCCCCATTCATACGAATAGGTCAATTGACCTATTCGTATGAATGGGGACTCTATTTCGGTTTATAGAGAGCCAATAGTATTACATGTATTCCATAAGCCAAAAATCTATAAACCGAACGGCATTCGGTTTATAGACTTTCGGCTTATAGAATACATGTAATACTATTGGCTTCCTATAAACCGAACTAGAGTCCCCATTCATAAGAATTTCTTATGAATGGGGACTCTAGTTCGGTTTATAGAAACCCAATAGCATTACATGTATTCCATATGGAATGTGTAGGTCAATTGATTCGTACGAACGAATAAAACGAAACGAAAATAATGAACGAATGCAGTAAAGAACGAAATTCGTTTTAGACTAAATAAATAACATTTTTGGACGAAAACTAAACGAAAATTTTAGTTTTGCACATGTCTACTGATTTGCGTTATTTTATGGCTGTAAAAGTTTATTACTTTGGAGAGCCCATTTCTATTATTTCTACTCCCCCCTTCCCCTGGGCCACATTGTCTAAATGCATTTAGTTGTTGGGGTGCATTTTAACCAAACAGGACCAATACATCTCAACAACCTTTTCCTGTTTCCTTCTTCTGATTGAGGAGAGTTTGGACCTTTCCCAAGGTTACGTCAAGTGCTGCGACACACCTTGGGCTTCATCCACGAAAGCGAAAATGGCAGGGAATTGAGAAGGGAATTGCAACATGAAGGGCAAACTTGCCGAGTTTGACGATGTCTGAATGGGAGAATTTTTTTTTTTTTTTCAACTTTGCTTCTCTGGCCTTAAGATTACAATTCCCTTATCAATTCCCTGTCGATGAATAAAGCCCATTTCCAACGTCACTTATCAATAGTTCTAGCCATCGCCCGACCCCGCTGATCACACTGTCCTAACAGAAGTTGTTCTTATCAGATGGATCTTATCAGGAGCCACGTCTTACCTGCTGGTACGGGGAGATACCATACACCTACTCACGCTCCACAATGAAACCCAACCCTCATGTAAGCATCCTGCTGATTCAGCTGGATTACTGTTTGTTTCATAGTAACATAGTAATTAAAGTTGAAAAAAGACCATCAAGTTCAACCCTTCTACCTATCATTTCAGCGTTTTGATCCAAAAGAAGCAAAACCCCCTAAGGAAGCTATTTCGAATTTTGCCTCCTAGGGGGAAAAAATTCCTTCCTGACTCCAAGAGGCAATCAGATTTCTCCTTGGATCAATAACCTCTATTATTAATGCTTATTCTATTATTATTAGCCCTGTATGTTCTGCATGTTTAAATGCATCTATTGTGGTTGATAGCACTACCTCTCTTGGCAGTGAGTTCCATAACTTTATTGTCCTAACCGTAAAGAATCCCTTCCTTTGCTGTCTATGAAATCTTTGCTCTTCCAGTCTCAGGGGGTGACCTCTTGTTCTTTGTACATTTCTGTTAATGAACAGGTCCCTGTAGAGCTCCTTATATTGGCCCTGCACATATTTATATAATGTTATCATATCCCCTCTGAGACGCCTTTTTTCTAAAGTAAATAAATGCAATTTATTAAGTCTCTCTTCATAACTAAGATCCCCCAATCCCCTTATTAATTTTGTAGCTCTCCTTTGCACTTTTTCTAGTTCCTTAATATCCTTTTTAAGGACTGGTGCCCAGAATTGTATTGCATATTCGTTTATCTGCGTTTCATTGAGTGGAGTTGTGTATTATGTTTTTTTTGGGGGGGGTTTCCCCTTAGTGGCACCCCTTGCTGACCATGCTCAAAGACCGCATTGAAGAGGTGACCGGATTTACCTTCAACTCCCTACTCTGCAACCTCTACCGACACGACAAGGATAGCATAGACTGGCACAGCGACGATGAGCCAGCCCTGCGCAGGAATCTCATCATTGCGTCTCTCAGCCTGGGAGAAACACGCGTGTTCCAGATGAGAAGGAAGCCACAGCCGGTAAGTGTGCCAAACTGGGTCCAGCTTGGGGCTTCGGGCACAAGGTAGAGCTTTCCATTCAGGGTAGATCATTAAACGTCACTATGGGAACCATTGGAATAAATAAATTAAAATACAATAATGGTCCTGCTGATCATAGAAACATAGAATGTGTCGGCAGATAAGAACCATTCGGTCCGTCTAGTCTGCCCAATAGAAACATAGAATGTGTCGGCAGATAAGAACCATTCGGTCCATCTAGTCTGCCCAATTTTTTTGAGTACTTTTATTAGTCCCCCGTTCCCGGTCTTATAGCTAGGATAGCCTTGTGTCTATCCCACACATGCTTAAACTCCTTGACTGTGTTTACCTCTACCACTTCTGCTGGCAGGCTATTCCATACATCCACTACCCTCTCAGTAAAGTAATACTTTCATTAGTCCCTGACCTTATCTTATATCTAGGATAGCCTTGTGTCTATCCCACACATGCTTAAACTCCGTCACTGTATTAACCTCTACCACTTCTACTGGGAGACTATTCCATACATCCACTACCCTCTCAGTAAAGTAATACTTTCATTAGTCCCTGGCCTTATCTTATATCTAGGATAGCCTTATACCTATCCCACGCATGCTTAAACTCCTTCACTGTATTAACCTCTACCACTTCTACTGGAAGACTATTCCATGCATCCACTACCCTCTCAGTAATGTAATACTTTCATTAGTCCCTGGTCTTATCTTATATCTAGGATAGCCTTAGACCTATCCCATGCATGCTTAAACTCCTTCACTGTATTAACCTATACCACTTCTACTGGAAGACTATTCCATACATCCACTACCCTCTCAGTAATGTAATACTTTCATTAGTCCCTGGCCTTATCTTATATCTAGGATAGCCTTATACCTATCCCATGCATGCTTAAACTCCTTCACTGTATTAACCTCTACCACTTCTACTGGAAGACTATTCCATGCATCCACTACCCTCTCAGTAAAGTAATACTTTCATTTGTCCCTGGCCTTATCTTATATCTAGGATAGCCTTATACCTATCCCATGCATGCTTAAACTCCTTCACTGTATTAACCTCTACCACTTCTACTGGAAGGCTATTCCATACATCCACTACCCTCTCAGTAATGTAATACTATCATTAGTCCCTGGCCTTATCTTATATCTAGGATAGCCTTATACCTATCCCATGCATGCTTAAACTCCTTCACTGTGTTCACCTCTACCACTTCTACTGGAAGGCTATTCCATACATCCACTACCCTCTCAGTAATGTAATACTATCATTAGTCCCTGGCCTTATCTTATATCTAGGATAGTCTTATACCTATCCCACGCATGCTTAAACTCCTTCACTGTATTAACCTCTACCACTTCTACTGGAAGGCTATTCCATACATCCACTACCCTCTCAGTAAAGTAATACTTCCTGATATTATACCACTTCACCCTTCTATAAATATATCCTGCAGATTCATAGACGGTTGTTCAACTATTTCTCTTGTCAGAAGGATCACCGGATTCTCTAGATCCCTTGTGATGCCGGATGCTTTGTGTGCCTGACACATTACATGTTTTCTACAGCTAGCGTGATCACCGTGTGTAGATAACATATTATTAGCAAATCATTTTAAACCGTCAAACCCATCCCATATCCCCCCATTTAATGTTTATCTTTCTAAACATCCAGGGTTTTATTCATGACTGGCGGGATGGACAAAGGAATTTGAAACGTAAGGCCAAAGTAGTTCTCCCTGAATGGGAGATTTTTTTTGGGCCTTAAGTTTGGCATTGCCTGCAATGCTTTCTTTCATAAAAACACTTTATCCGCAAACTACAGGCATATTCAGGGAATTGTACGCTGAAGTTCAAAATAGGTGAACTAGATCATTTTTCCAACTCTGCAACTTAAAGAGATAGGCTTGCCACCCAGCGGCTATTTAACAGGCAGGGCGTTACCTGTACATTGGGGTACACAGAGATACTGTGACTCTGCATAAACCCCCGTTATCTGCAGTAAAGTATAGTCTTTCCTATAAGGATCCATAGCATGAGACGGCTCCAGATCTGTACATGTCTCCTGACACGCTCTGCAGGTTTAAATACTAATCTGCCCTTTTATTCGAATACCCACGCTCTCTGCCCCTTTTAAATCTGCTGTTATGTCAGCCTCATTACACCGGCTGTAACGGATGGAGCAGACCCACACGCTGACACTGAGCAGTCTCCCCCCCCCACACGCGTGTGCGTGAGATAATGTCAGCGTCTGCGTGTAATTGGAACGGATGGCTTTGGAAAAGTGCAAGATATTACCTCCCACACGTCACAGAGAACGGTGCCAAGGAGAGAGGATGAGCTCCACATTCCATGCTCCGTACTGACAGCTCTCGGGATCAGGGAGAGCGTGCTATATGTGAGGATTGGGCACATTCAGGTGGGGAATTTTTCCAACTTGGCTACTTTGGTCTTAAGTTTGAAATTTCCTTCTCGATTCCCTGCAATGTTAACTCATTTTAGATATATCTTGCCTTGTTTGAAAAGTTTGTGCAACGTTAACCCCTTTTCTGCCGTGGGTGAGTTTAACTGTCATTTCTCTTTCTCATATAAACCAGAAACTGTTTTATTTTTTATTTTAAGGAAATCTATGGATTTTTATTCTTATGAAGCAGATTTTAAAATGACTTTAAAAAAAAAAAATTGGCCAGGACTGTCCAAGTGTTTTTCCCTGATTCGGCTATTAATGACTGATTTTTGCAGTTCACTTGTCAGTTCACTTTTAGCCAGTAGCCCGTAGTCTGGTCTGGTGGCGTCCGTTGGATCTATACACTAAAAAAGTGACCTGTGACCAGGAGATATTAATTGCGGAGTTGGAAAGCTGGAGATTTGTTCTAATTCAGCTATTATTGTATGATGATCTGTGCAATACCAGACTGTGTGTGATCAGGACCTAGAAACCTCCCACGTATGACGGACGACGTGGCTTCACGTGGCCAGTCTTTACACAAACCGGCAAAGAGATAATATCCTCTCCCCTCTGCTCAAACATCACAGCTAATTGTCACCCCACAGGAAGAACACGGAGACTACACGTATGTGGAGCGTGTGCATGTCCCACTAGGTCATGGAACATTGCTTGTCATGGAGGGGGCCACGCAGGAAGATTGGCAGGTGAGGCTAATCGGCATGCTTCTCAAGTATACGGCACCAAAGTAAAGATTTGGAAGAAGAGACCATGTTTCTTTCATCCTTAATCCACACTATTCATCAATAAAAAAATAACATTTGCTCATCTTGGGTGTTTGGAAAGCTCTGGTGATTTTGTACAGGGAAGTTATCAACAAACAGGTGGACCCCGGTGGGCAAAGAGCTAACAGATGCCCCCTCACACCTTTACTAAATAGCATAAAAGCGATTCTAGCCAGGCTTATGTGTTTAAGGAGGAGTTTTGTTGTGTGGGTGGAGCCAGCGCTAAGACCTGCCCATTTTCTATCAGCTTTGTGGGTGGGGCCAGTATTAAGCCATGCCCATTTCCTTGTGGGTGGGGCTATCAATAAGTCCTTATGAGATCCCGTTAAGCCGTGTGTTATGTATATATATATTTTTTGTGATGTTGCTGCATGTTTTGGAGATTAATATTGTGCTGTGTATTTCTCCCCAGCATCGTGTACCTAAAGAATATCACGACAGAAAACCCCGGATTAACCTGACCTTCCGCACTATGTTTCCCTAGTCCACGGATCCTGTAGAGATGAATCTGGCTACGGATATGGTGTCTGGCTTTCTCCAATAACTGGGATCAGCCATCCATCACCAAATGCTTGCTCCACATTACTGGCCCCCAGCGGGTGAATAAGTCAGTCTGTGCGACTTGGTGTGCCAGAGGAGCTTGCCGCTTCCGGTGTGGACCTATTTAATAACCGCTGCTCCTTTTATTACCGGCCTTACTGGCATGGAGGGGATCACTGGCTCCTAAAAACATTTCCTAAGCCAAAAAGACAGGGTTATTTCATATTTCATGTTAATGATTATAAAGCCACTTTTACTTTAACAACACCAAAATTTAAATGGTGAGTGCCCTCCACCCCACCCATTTATACAGAGAATGTAGAGAATACAACATTATCTATACATTGTGTCAGCAGCATTGCAGCAAACGCATAAAATAAGAAACATATATGGGGTTTTTTTTAAATGTGTGGAGTCGCCTGCTTATGACATCACCAGCGGCTTGAGATGCAAATGACACATTTGCAGTTGCAAACCAGCTTATTTGCATATGAAGCCGCTGGTGATGTCATAAACAGGAGACACATTTTTATATTAATTTCAGGCATTTGCTAACAATGTATATAGATCATTTTTGGATCCTTGTGTATTCTCTACATTCACAGTATGTTTAGGTGACTAGAGTACATTTTAAAAGTAAAACCGCAATCTGCCATACAAGGGTCGTAGAAAGATTTCGTAACTTGAGTGGTTCTCATGCAAAAAAGTTTTTAGTGATGTGAAATTATAAGGCTGCAATGATCGATTCTGGCTTCAAATATTTGTGTTAAGGCTTAAATAAATTTAAAATGGCATGTGCTCTATTTTTTTTTTTTTTATTTTGCACAGACTGAGGGAAGCAATTTGTGATCGCACTCAGACCTCCGAGCACTTCCTGCTGTCTCCCAAGCCAGCCTTCTGCACAGGAAGTAGAGAGGTCACAATTAAAAAACTTTTTTTTTTTTTTTTATAAAGACCTCTGTATTTTCCTTGAAATAAGCAGATCTGAATTAAATTAACAAAAAAAAAACACGACTGATCCAGTTCCTTCCTGATCCTTTTTCGTTAAACCTATTTAATTGTATTTATTGTTTTGGTCTTTGAGGTGTTGTTTCATTGCTCTGGGTTTATATGAGAAGAAGAAGCTGGAGATGAAAATAAATATATGTTTAGTTATCTTTAAAAGCAGGACTTTTGGTTCCGAAAACTTAATTTAAAAAAAAAAAAAAAATTATTTTCTTAGTGCTATCATAACCGACGAAAGATATTTGTTTTCCGTATTTGATTCTATGGGCACAAATAAATAAATAAATGTATCTCTTGTGTTTCTCATCTCTCCGGCTTATGTAACATGGCTGGGTAACGTGTGGGTATCCAGACAGGAGGTGCTAATAATGACACATCTCTCCATAGCAACCTGCCTGGAAGAGAGACAGAGCTGGCTATGTGGGGAAATTACAGGGTGACTTGGTAACTGTTAGTGCGCGGGGGGGGGGGGGGGGTTTGGCATTAAATACTGTGTCATCATTGCCTGGAACAAGACTTCCATTTATGATCAGGAGTCAGACCGGTGTACAAGAGACAGACATTCTGTTCCAGACTGGGTTATAGGTAGCCCTCTCTACTCCGGATTACCAGGATCAGGAGCTTTAAATGATACAAGGTTATTGGGGGGCTGACAAGGGAATTTCAAACAAGGCCAAAGTAGCCGAGTTGGGGGGAAAAAAATCTTCCATTTTGTCTGAATTGGATAATTTTTCCAACTCTTGATACTTTGGGCTTACGCTTTAAATTACCGTCTCCGTTCCCTGTAATTCTCTCTTTATTGAGACCCTACAAGGTTGCGCTTCATGTTTCTCAAGCCCTGATCCTGAAAGCCAGGGAAGGCCTGGACTAGACGATAAAACCTATAGAAGAACCATGGGTGATGCCCCACAGCTCCCCCAGCCCTTGTGATGACCCCTGTTTGTTCCCCTCATTGGAGTGTAGTAAAGATGGATATGGGTCTCTGTGACTGGAACAAGGGTCCTCTCCCTCCATCAGGTTCAGTAGTTGCTAGAAAGGACTAAACCTTGGATATCCGGCAAATTTAGAGAATAAAAAGTGATCTCTAGTTTGTGTCTGCAGAACTGCATCTATGTATTAAATGTGTCTGGAGTCTCCTGTTTGACCTTACCTGATGCTTTTTATGCACATTACACAGTTCCCATGTGTTCATTTGCATATCCACCCACAGGTGATGTCATAAACAAGAGACACATGTAAAACACATTTCCCTTATTTCATTCATTTTCATGCAATTTTGCTAATATGTTATATGGATAATATTTCCTTTTGTTTATTCTGTACACTCACAATGTAATTATATTTAGGGTCCTTTAGGGCCTTGTTTAGAGGAGCCACAACTGTGTATGAGAAGGTGGTCACATCAGCACCTGTAGGCAGGACAGGAGACCCCCCACCCCCCCATCATAGGTTTTAAATAGACACTGGAGAGAGTCTGAAGAAGGGCCCCTCCTGTGTGAAGAGATATGCCCCCAAGTGTCCCCCAAAGCTTGGATAGACTGTTAAAACTCCTAAAAGGGGATGAGGGGGCATAAATACCTGCAGAGAGGGGGAGACTAAATCGTTCTGAAGATTAACCATTTATATTCTCTTCCTGCAGATCTAGAGGAAATTACATTGTATTTGGACTGAAAGCAGAAACATACATTACCTTTACATTGTAAGCCTGTCTGATGAGCACAGTCATTGCACAACCTTTAGCAAAAACTCAAGGCACCTTTTCCCTGCTGTGGGATAATCCAGGCACCTTGCATCGATTTTTGGGAAAGGCTGACAGTCTTGCAAATAGTATCTTGTTATTGTGTAATCCCCCCCATTCCCTCTCTCCCTCACCTTAGTGATAGATTCCTCAATTCTGCAGACAGTCTGATCTATGTGCAGGAAGCCCCCCTCAGTATCTCCTGCAGGATCCCCCACACCCACCCACCAACCCATCTCTGTGTCACCAACCAACGTCACCGGATGGCAGGCTTTACAAGGAGCTAATAATCATCAGACTAGCTTGTGTGTGGGAGGAGATGAGCTATAAAATCCAAGACTTGATAGCTTCAGAAGAACATCTATTCCACAGACTGGTCCTTACTGTGGCTGTTCCAGCATCATCTTCTGCATTGCACACACAGTCAGCTATCTTCACCCATCTTCTCAACATGTCAGACAACCAGGAACAGGACCATCTCTGCAGCTATGAGGAAGCCATAAGCCAAGGGGTCTTCCTCTATGAGGAGTTCCCTCAGCCATCTCCAACCTGTGGTCCTCGCAGGAGGTCTAGACAGAACAGGCTGAAAATCCAGCCTCTTTCCTTTGAGGAGATCCGAGAGGTGGAGGAGGAAGGAGCATCTCCAAAAGAAGAGGAAAAGGCCAAAAAATCCTTTTTAAGGTCTCTGGAGTCCTTGAGGAGAGGCTCCCACCATCTCTACCACAAGATGGACAGTAGGTTGAGTAGCTACAAGCTCAGTCTGGACTCAAGTGACTCAGACACATCTATGTGACCAAAATATGGGACAGGAACTCTTCCTGATGGTTCAAACATGAGTATCTAGAACCTGAAATAAATCTGGGGATCTGGAAGATTATTTGGAACATCTTCACCTGTTGACTCCTTGGACAGTGGACCCTTGGCAGAGAAGGATTTGGTGGATGTAATTTCTATATTGAGAAAGATCTTGGAGCCCACACAATACTGGGAATGTGTGCAGCAAAGACTGGTGTTTTGTAGATTTAAGATATTAATTACATCTGTTTTTCTAACTGTTCTTAGCCGGCAGTATTAATCTCTGAGTTTGTAACTGTTGGTCCAGCTTCATATAACCCTGTATTGGAAATGCATATATAGTATTTTTTTTAAATAATTATAAGTTTGTGCATTTCTGTTGTGACATATTACAAAGAACGTTATATTTTCAATGTTTATCATTAAATAAATATTTTCTGATCAATAAAAAAAACCTGTGTCTTATCCTGTTAAGTACAGAGAACTAATGTGCAGAGATTTGCTTAATTGCAAGATCCAGATCTTTGGATGGGATTTAACTCTTTCTGAACTGGTTCAGTGACAGGGCTCAGCAATATGGTAATAGTGGATTTGCATAAAAGCCATATGCCAATTTGGAAGTCTCATTAAACAAGTGTTAGTCAGCTCCCAGGTTTCATAACAGCTTTCAGTTTTGCCAGCAAGTGTTACAGCCTCTCACAGGGAATTAGGTTAAGTCCAAGATCGTTATATGACATAATGCAGGGGTTTTAGCAGCCCATTCAATATATACATGGCAGAGGCTTACTGTCACCTCTCACAGCCCTGCTTGGGATTGGATAACATGGTGAGAGGAAAGGGGTTAAACAGCAGAACTGGAGCAAAGTGCTACTACTAGGGGTTTACATGGTGATTTCTGCACTTTTGGAACATACTATGGGTTATGTATCAAGAGCAAATCTGTGCAAGGTTCTAATCTGGGACAAGGTTCTAATCTAGGTCAAGGTTCTAATCTGGGGCAAGGTTCTAATCTGGTTCAAGGTTCTAATCTGGGACAAGGTTCCAATCTGGGTCAAGGTTCTAATCTGGGTCAAGGTTCTAATCTAGGTAAAGGTTCTAATCTGGGACAAGGTTCCAATCTGGGTCAAGGTTCCAATCTGGGTCAAGGTTCCAATCTGGGTCAAGGTTCTAATCTGGGTAAAAACAATATTCTAATCTGGGGCAAGGTTCTAATCTGGGAAAAAAAAGATATTCTAATCTGGGACAAGGTTCTAATCTGGGTAAAAAAGATATTCTAATCTGGGACAAGGCTCCAATCTGGGGCAATGTTCTAATCTGGGACAAGGCTCCAATCTGGGGCAGGGTTCTAATCGGTTTCCATGGTGATTGCTTCACTCAGGGTTTTATTCCTGTGAGAGAATTGCAGGATATTGACAAGGGAATATCAAGCTTAATGACAAATTAGCCTAGCTGGAAATTCTCTACAGTTCAGCCCTATGGTTTGGAATTCCCTGGCCAATTCTCTCTTTCAGGAAAAAAAGCCCTTAGAACGTTTCCCCTGGCTTGAAATTGGACAGAAACTTGGAGTACTATGGAGATGTAGAATGACCTCCATTATTTTGCTCTTAGAAATAAGAAAACGTTATTATCTGAAGCATTGTACTAACATTAGATCAGTACCACAGCCATCTCCTGGCCAGCTGCTGAGATCTCTCACGTTGTAGGTACCTAGCAGTAAAATAATTGTGGTGGTTGTATAAAAGTAAAAAAATTTTTGCCAGGTTGATGAGTATCTGCAGATACTTTCCAGTCGCTCCCATGGTGACTGCTATACATGAAGTACTCTCCCCTTAAATTGTGATTGCTGTCCCATTCTGCCAGAACAATGTCTGTCTGAATTAGAGTATTTATTTTATCCATGTAATGAAGAGATTCTGTGACTCCATGAGTGAGGAATGGTGAATGGATACTCAATATTATCAAAGAGATGCTACTGATTAAATTATAATTTGCATCAATGGAGCTAATGCATCAATGGAGCTAATGCATCAATGGAGCTAATGCATCAATGGAGCTTTCAATAACTATTCTTAAAGGACAACTGTAAGCAGAAATATCAATTTAATTGAAAGATGGCATAAAGTGTAGATATATTAACTAGAAACTCTTTAATGAAAGAATTCAAATGAAGTACCTTATTGACCCCTTTTTGTTCCGAGCTGGTCTATCAGAGGGGGGACAAGCGGCTTTGAATCTTGGGTGAGATGATGGAAAATCTGATACAACATTTTAAACAATATGTCTACCCTCTCAAAGAGCTAAAGAGGGCTCAATACAGTATCTTACTTGTATTCTTTCATTAAAACATTTAAAATTATCTTAATTCAAGTTGTAGAATCTCTTGGCTGTCTGTTATCCATACAGATCAGCACTTTGGACAGCTCTCTCTCTCATTATTGGGTACAAATAGCTCAAATGAAGTCAGATATAAAATGATGATGGATGGGAGATGTATCACAGACAGGTCCATAGAGAGAGGACTGCCAGTAAGGATTTATGCAATCCCATTATATCCAGACTAAGATGGATTCTTGACAAGCTTATACAGTACTATCTGAATATCCTAATTATGTTCAGTGCAAAGAGTCCAGACTTTTAATCTGTGTGAAAGTCTGTATTTGGGTCAACTGCAAAATCTCTAACACTCAGGCTGATTTGCACTACAATTCTCATTATGTAAGGCATGTTTTTTTTAACACTGGTAGGTGATTAAACCCAAAACTGGTATGCTGTGTAGATGGGAAACATGCTTAGGTAAGAAATAAGTAATGGTAACCAGAAAATGTTTATTATTACTGTATAATACAAAAATCCCTTTATAGGATAAGGGTCTGGCTTGATGCAGGGCTTTAGATTGTATTTACAGTGGGGAACATTTCACTTGAAATTAGGATTATGTATAATGTGTAAACCTCATAAAAAAAAAAGATATATCATTTGGAAAATTCCATGGAAACCAATAGAATGTTCCACTTTTAGAATGTTGCCCCTAAATCCCATTTTCCAAAACATTTTTGCTATATGTGATGTGGTTAGTATATACAATGCCTGTATGGAGCAGTCAGATACTGTGTCTCCATGTGGATCTTTACAAATAGACATTCTCATTATTAAGACCTTTAAAACATCATTCTCATTATTAAAACAAGTGTTTGTATTTAATGCCCTTAAATACTGTCTTTTAAAGGTAACTTAAGAAGCAATACAAAATCAGAGTGAGCACATGTACATCATAAATAGGTTTATTGTCACATCATTTGTGCACAATTCTCACTATTACAAATATAAAAGTATTTTGTGCAAAAATAGCCATAGATCTAAAACTCTTTTTATAAAAAAAAAAAAAAAAAAAAAAACAACATATGAAAACTGGACATATAGATAAATAGTATGCAATAGCCTAGAACTGGACAGATAGATAAATAGTATGCAATAGCCTAGAACTGGACATATAGATAAATGGTATAAAATAGCCTAGAACTGAACATATACACAAATAATATAGAGTAGCTTAGAACTGGACAACTTTAAATTACATTAAATACAAAGATGCAGATTTTTCTCTAAAAAAAGGGTTATTTTTTTTAAGTAATTCAGAATTGTGTGAGATGCTGAGAAATGATGACAGTGCTATCCATATTCCCAGAGGGTCTTGGAGGATTTGGGGGTTGTCTGGGTTTAGGCCACTTAAAGAGATGCGACCTACAGACACAATACATGGTATATGACATATAATGGACTCACAGACACAAACTAAAAGAAGAAGTTTCTGGACAAGATCCTGATCCCGTTGATATATTAATATGTATAGAAATAGAATGTCACAGTCTTCCTGGACAGGTTTCTTTCTGTCAGAGATAAGTCTGAATCACTGGAGTCCAAGATAAGTCTGGATCTCTGATAAACTAGTCCTTCTGGAGGTTCAGGTGGTGGGACCCTCTTCTCAAGGACTCCAAAGACTGTAAGAAGGATCTTCTAGCTTTCTCCTCTTCACTAGGAGACAGACCTTCCTCTTCCACCACCTCTCGAATCTCCTTGAAGAAGAGAGGCTGGATTAAAAGTCTGTTGTGCCTGGGTCTCCTGAGAGGTCCAGAGGTTGAAGGCTGAGGGAAGTCCTCATACAGGAAAGCCCCCTGACTCATGGCTTCCTGATAGCTGCAGAGATGGTCCTCTCCCTGGTTGGCTGACATGGTGAGAGGATGAATGAGTGCAAGCTGTTGGGGCTGAGGGCACTGTACAGTGCAGACTGGGAGCAGATTCAGATATTAAGGTCACTGTGCACTGTGCCTTAGAGGAGTTGGCAATGTGCAGTGCTGCGAGGAATGTGCAGTGCTGGGAGGAGGACTGCGCCTTAGAGGAGTTGGCAATGTGCAGTGCTGGGAGGAGGACTGCACCTTAGAGGAGTTGGCAATGTGCAGTGCTGCGAGGAATGTGCAGTGCTGCGAGGAATGTGCAGTGCTGCGAGGAATGTGCTAAGCAGTAGAATGTTCACTGGTCTCCTTCCCCTGCTCCTGTTCTCTCACTAAAGCTGCTTTTCCTCGGAGCTGGCTCCTTATATATATATATCCCCCCACCTCCCACTCACAGGCCCCCCTGCTGACTGGCAGCTCCTTGTAAAGCTTGTCATCTGGTGACGTGGGGTGGGAGTGAGGGGGATCCTGCAGATAATGATATAGGCAGACAGTTCCTGGTACCCATCTGCTGTGGATTTCCAAAATACACCAGCCTTACCTGCCCTGCAAAGATGCTATCCCAAAATAGGATATGACCCCTGCAGAGGCTCTGGGTCACATGCAGGGGGGGTTTTGTGAATAGCATTAGGTTTTCCAAGCAGGTAAACCCCAAACACATATAATATTACTCAAGCCATACTTAAATTAACTGAATAAGAATTTGGATGCTTTAAGTTTATTATTTTAGTATCTTAGTCATTTTTGGGGGGCGTGGGGGAAAACAAAGCAATGCCTTATGTAACTGCTAAAAAATTAGGTTTCTTTGGGATTGTGGCACAACAGACCTGTAGGGGGCGCTCTCTGCTCGTGTTTTACAACAGCCAGAGTTCTACTTTTGTAATATGAAAAGGTCTACTCAATATAGAGAGAATGTCAGGGAATTGAGAAGAGAATTTCAAACTTTGGGCCAAAGTAGCCGAGTTGGAAAATTTCCTCCATTCAGCCACACTGGAGAATTTTTCCAACTCAACTATACTGGCCTAAAGTTTGAATTTCCCTTTTCAATTCCCTGCAAGTCTCTCTTTATTGAGTAGAATGAGAGATCTCTTTGTACAATACATAGATATATAATAGAGGCAGGATACAGGGTAGTGACCAGGGGTCGAATGTGTTCCCATAAATGACCCCAAATCGTTCCAGCCCAAATCCAACACTTACAGAAGGGAATCTGAGACGTAATGTAATCATTTAATTACATATGTTTTTCATGAACTTAAACCAAATATGCCCAATAAATATACAAAAAAAAATGTTCCTGGATTTAATAAAAAAAAATATTTGGTCACCTTAACTTAGTAAAACATAAGATCTGCCCTGTGAAATAAGCTTTCTCCAAATATCCCAGGGGTCACGGAGGGGCTTGCGTACCAAAGCGTGTACCCCCTGGGTTCAGAAGATCTAATAAGCAGGAGATGTACTGTCTGTTCTCCCTGGTAATGAGCATATGACCCCAGACTGATTAGTCTAATCCTGGACTGTCATGAATCAGTGGATCTTTGTATAATCATGTCATGCAGTGTTTTGGTTCTTTTTTTAAAACACACAGACAGTACAAGAAAAATTAGTTTATTTAAGAATCCGAAGGTTAAATAGCTGAGACGTCTGGGGCACAATGTATTCAATATTACAGAGTGCTTGGCGAAACGCGCAGAGAGGCTTTTTATCTTTTGTACCCTGCTTTGGACCCTGTATTTTAGGCTGTTTAGCCCATGTACTGGCCATTCTGATCTTGTAAGTTGCTCCAATAAAGGAGGTATTTTAACTAATTAAATTGTACTACCCTATGTGCTTTTTACTTCTTTGCACAGAATAACACCTCCCTGTTTTACACTGATTTTCTTTGTGTTTATATTGTTTCATATGTAATCCAGCGCTACTTCATCTTTCAACCAATTTCTACATTCTGACCACTGACAAGGTGGCAATCCGGCGGAGGCAGTGTGATGCTTTTGACTGACAGGTGGCAACCTGGTGGAGGCAGTGTGATTCTTTGGACTTACAGGTGGCAAGCCGGCGGAGGCAGTGTGATGCTCTGGACTGACAGGTGGCAAGCCAGCGGAGACAGTGTGATGTTATGGACTGACAGGCGGCAAGCCGGCGGGGGCAGTGTGATGCTCTGGACTGAAAGATCGCAAGCCAGCGGAGACAGTGTGATGCTTTGGACTGACAGGTGGCAAGCCAGCGGAGACAGTGTGATGCTTTGGACTGACAGGTGGCAAGCTGGTGGAGGCAGTGTGATGCTTTGGACTGACAGGTGGCAAGCTGGTGGAGGCAGTGTGATGCTTTGGACTGACAGGTGGCAAGCCGTTGGAGGCAGTGTGATGCTTTGTACTGGCAGGTGGCAAGCTGGTGGGGGCAGTGTGATGCTTTGGACTGACAGGTGGCAAGCCGGGGGAGGCAGTGTGATGCTTTGGGCAATGTTCTGCTGGGAAACCTTGGGTCCTGCCATTCATGTGGATGTTACTTTGACACGTACCACCTACCTAACCATTGTTACAGACCATGTACAACCTCTCATGGAAACGGTATTCCCTGATGGCATTGGCCTCTTTCAGCAGGGATGCTCCCTGCCACAAAGCAGAAATGGTTCAGGAATGGTTTGAGGAACACAACAACGAGTTCAAGGTGTTGACTTGGCCTCCAAATTCCCCAGATCTCAATCCAGTCGAGCATCTGTGGGATGTGCTGGACAAAAAAGTCTGAGCCATGGAGGCCCCACCTCACAACTTACAGGACTTAAAGGATCTGCTGCTAACGTCTTGGTGCCAGTTACCCCAGCACACCGTCAGAGGTCTAGTGGAGTCCATGCCTTCCAGCGCCGGAGGAGATGAGGACTGGCACAAATAACACAAATTTGTAACACACCTGTACATTGGTCCCTCATTCACTGTGTCCGTGTGCATCTCCTTTATACCCTCTGTTTTTGTAGAGGTGATAGGAATTCAGACCCTATAATATTTGGGTTTGAAATCCCCTATAGCGCAGGGTTATATGGTGAATTGCCACCCATGCGGCAAAGATCCCACCCCAGTAGCTGACTTGGATCTCATCCTCAAGGATAAGAGCTTCTAATATATTTGTGTTCACCGTACTAGAATGGGTAATCTCCCAAACTAATACATCAGGAGCTTTTACCAACATCCCTTTTAGACTGTTGCATACGCCCAAATGTCCCACTTTTCTATTTGTAACATTAGACAGACTCGATGGACCGAAGGGTTCTTATCTGCCGCCACAATCTATGTTTGCTGAGCATGCGCAGCAGCAATCCTGGCTTCAGAAGCAAGGAACAAAAATGGGTGAAAGTGTTACTGCACATGAGCGGTAACACTGACACCTCCCTCCCCAGACTCCACCCCCTATGTCCCACCCCCTCCCCAGACTCTGCCCCCCGGTGTCCTGATTTGAAGGGGGGCAAAGTTGGGAGGTATATTGTTGTAAAAGTGCGAATGGCGCTATATCTGCTTCTCCTTAACAAACAACTGTTGCGCAAATTTTTAATTTTTTTTTAAAAAGTCATGTTTAACTGAAAAATTGCATGATGTGTAGACATTTAAATAGAAATTATTTCATGAAAGAATACAAAAAAAAGCACCTTATTGGGCCCTCTCTGCTTGTATCGCTCTATCAGGGGGCAGACATGTTTAGAATCTTTGCTCTGTATAGGTCCATCAGGGGACGGACATGTTGTTTAGAATCTTTGCTCTGTATAGCTCTATCAGAGGGAGGACATGTTGTTTAGACTCTTTGCTCTGTATAGTTCTATCAGGGGGCAGACATGTTGTTTAGAATCTTTGCTCTGTATAGCTCCATCAGGGGACGGACATGTTGTTTAGAATCTTTGCTCTGTATAGCTCCATCAGGGGGCAGACATGTTGTTTAGAATCTTTGCTCTGTATAGCTCCATCAGGGGACGGACATGTTGTTTAGAATCTTTGCTCTGTATAGCTCTATCAGGGGGCGGACATGTTGTTTAGAATCTTTGTTCTGTATAGCTCTATCAGGGGGAGGACATGTTGTTTAGAATCTTTGCTCTGTATAGTTCTATCAGGGGGCAGACATGTTGTTTAGAATCTTTGCTCTGTATAGATCTGTCAGGGGGAGGACATGTTGTTTAGAATCTTTGCTCTGTATAGCTCTATCAGGGGGCGGACATGTTGTTTAGAATCGTTGCTCTGTATAGCTCTATCAGAGGGAGGACATGTTGTTTAGATTCTTTGCTCTGTATAGTTCTATCAGGGGGAGGACATGTTGTTTAGAATCTTTGCTCTGTATAGCTCTATCAGGGGGCGGACATGTTGTTTAGAATCTTTGCTCTGTATAGCTCTATAAGGGGGCGGACATGTTGTTTAGAACCTTTGGTCACATGGGTGACATGAATGATGTCTACACAGAACAAGGAGGACTCAATAAGGTACTTTATATTCTTTCACTAAAGCATTTCTATTTAACCACTTGATGTAATGTATTTTATGCAGACAGTTGCCCTAGAATTACTATGTGGTCGGCGACTGTCCATTCTGAGAGATGCTCGCACAGGTATTGAATATTTCATGTGGGGCCCGACGCATTCCGATGCTGGATCTTCGCTAGTACTGAAGCGTTACAGTCATGTTAGCAGCTAACAGTACAGTATTTCTCTTTAATGAAATGTGAGTCTCTGCGATTGAAACAGACACTGGGGGTTTAGCATGTGATTAGACCTCAGCACAAACAAGGAATCCAGTCTACTCCCCTTGTAGATAAACACCATCTATTGCTCAATCCACTGGGCCAACTACAGCCGACTGAATTATCCCTTTAAGAGAGTATTTACCACCCCCCTCCACAATAACATTTGGCAGGGCTGCATATTCCCCCCCACCCCCCCAACCTCAAATACATAAACCTAGGGTTGTTCCGTTGCACACAGTTCTCCTTAGTCATTTTATTCCAATCTGCTAAATAAAACCAACAGGGACGAATCTTACTGCAGGTAAGACATACTGGCTGGATGGCAGTACTAGGGGTGGAGGATTAACTTGACCCAGTGAGTACCTAATGCATGATAGAGGAGGTCTAGAGAAGACATCTCCTATAGACATTGCTCTTTGTTTATTAGCAGCAGGGCTATAAGGATATGTCAGCTAATCAGTGTTTACAAACCAGGGTGGAAATCTGGATCATAAAAATAGTCGCAGACAAATTGCAAAACAATACATATAGATGCTGGCATCATATACTAATGACCTTCTCCATGGTCTATTCAGGGTCACAAGGTGAGGTTAGAATTGGAACCCTAACCCAAACCCATTATAAAAAATAAAACACACACACACACACACACACACACACTAAAAAGTATTCACTCTTAGTTGATGCATTTTATAGTGTACGTTTGTTATTAAAATGAAAATTCTACAACCAAAGTAAAAATCTAAATAGAATGAACAATCAATAGGTTTTATGACAACAATTCCACAGCCAGAGCTTTGGCCCAAAATTAAAACGTTAATAAATAGCCCCAACGTAACTAAAGAGAGAAATGCAGGGACTGGAGATTGGAAGTCTAAACTTTATGTCTAAAGTAGCAGAGTTGGAACAATTCGCTCATTCAGCTGCACTGGAGAACTCTGCTACATTGGCTTACAGTTTGAAATTCACTTCTCAATTCCCTGCAGTTATCACTTTGAGTAGACCCTCGTGTGCTTTATAGTAGAACAGATTCTGCTACTTTGACCTTACATTTTAAAATCCCTTGTCAATTCCCTCTTGCATGGATAAAGCTAGTGGAGTATCTTGGTTTTGTGCTGCCCTAGGCACCCTCCCCACCCAAGTTGCACACCTACGACATGCCCCATTCACCCATCACATGCCCCCATCACCCACACATTAAATGCCCCATCACCCTCATTACCTTCCCCCCACCACGTCCATTACATGCCCCCATCACCCCGATTAATTAGAAGGTGTTAAAGCTTGCTGAACAGTGGGTGAGGGAGCAAAAATGTTTGAAGCACCAGAAGTGTGCTTTAACACCCTCTGGCCAAGTGCCGCCCTCTGGAAAAGTGCCGCCCTAGGCGAGTGCCTTGTGGAAGATACACTACTGGATAAAGCCATAGGTCCCTTTCTAAAAACACTAACCCTTAGTCACTTAATATATAAAGATCATTTAAACAGATTCCATTCTCAGATAGTCATGCGCATTATAATGTTGCTGCAGTTTTTATAAAAATTATAGTTCAAGCAAAGATCTTCCTCTCCCAAATGAGACATAATATTAAATTCAACACATTGCTCCCAATACTTTACCCTTAGAATATAGTCCTAAATATCCATATTCCCTACTCTAGATTTACCAATAAATAAATAATATTGTTCAGAGAGAGAAATCTTTGCAAAGGTGTTTATTAAAATAGTTTAAATGGATATATCATTATAGAAATATATAGATATGAAAGAGATGCACAAAGCAGTGAAGGTGCAAAAATAAATAGGTCTAAGCCCATTTCATTGTCACATGTTGATCATTTTACATTTCTGTACAAAAATAAGCTTAACCCTTTCTCTGCTGCAGAGAACTGCAATCCATTCTTGCAGACCTTTTTGAGCAAGAGATACATTGAAAGCATTGTATTTAGGATTGATAATGACAATATGTAGTCCTTATAGCATTTTTTGGGGAGGGTCTGACCAGCAGCCAGTCCTGCTTTATCTTATCCTATAGACACCCACAACCAACCACAGCTATATAGCGCTTATAATACAGTTCAGTTTCCCTCAGAGGACTTTTAACATATTAAGTGCCAGATGGATCAGAAATCTTATGCAAACCCTGAAGAAGGGGAAAAGGGAGATCCTGGCAATGTCACCTCTTTGTAGTATATAAAATATAAGCTCTTCTGCCCACACCAAGGTCTTGATCTGGTGAAGGATGGTTACAATGGAGAGCAGATTAGACATCACCCCTTGGAGGCTTTTCCTTGCAGTGCCAGAAGACTGGAGTCAAGTTCATGTATGGTCTCCTCAGAGCTCCTGACATGGACTTGGCTGCTCCATTTGCAGATGCCATTAACCCTTTGGATGCCTGGGGCTTAAATGGGCCCATGATCTGAGTAGGTGGGCTAGTTCCTGGCTAGTCAGAGGGCAGAGTCTGAGTCACTGGAGTCCAGGCTGTGTCTCATTTTGGAGCTGTTGAGTTTGTCTTTCTGGAGGTTCATGGTGTAAGATGTTCTCCTCAATGACTCCAGAGATTGCAAGAAGGATTTCCTGGCCTTCTCCTCTTCAGTAGGTGATGCTCCTTCTTCCTCTACCTCCTGGATCTCATCAAAGGTGACAGGTTGGGTCTTAAACCTGCTCTGCCGAGGCCTCCTCAGCTTGCCTTTGCCCCTCAGTGCCCTGGCTTGGATGGGCTGGGGGTACTCCTCAGTAGCTCCACTGTAGTGGGGCATGACTGCCTGGTAGCTGGAGCAGATGCCCAGAGACTCTGCAGGTTTGGCTGTCATGACCCCCAGAGAAGATTCTGCAAATTCAAAATTGCTTTGTATTTTCTTCCTCTGCAGAGTTTTTCCTGTTTCAAAGGGTGAATTAAATCACCAGCTGCTGGGCATGGATAGGATACCCTGCAGCACGCCTGAGGCACCTTCCCAGGCCCCCCCAAATATCACATCCCCCACCTCTATGCTGGTAGAGGGCAGTGGTGCTCCAGGTTGATCCTCCTCCCAGCAGAGATGGTAATGGCTGGTTATGGGCAGGGGCTCTCCTGGATGCTGTGTGCTCCCAGCTGATCTGCTCCTTGGCTGTGTCTGCCTGCCTGCTTTATATCTGTACCCCCCCCCCCCCCCCCTCCTCTCACTCCCCCAGCTGCTCTGATGACAACAAGCTCCATGTAAAGGCTGGGGAGCAGGCAGACCCGCACATCGTGACGTCTCTCCGACCCTTTCACTGCCAGTGCAAACGTCACCATTCAGCTGTACGGTGGGACTCATTTGCATAAGGCAATTCCAGGTCTACAAATGAAATCTATTGTGGGGGAGGGTAAAATAAAGGGACATTTCCCCCTGACTAAAACTCCAGTCACCCTCAGCCAACAATAAGGGAAGCCCAAAATCCATTTGGCACACAAATTATACTACTCATTATTCGTGATCGCTGAGGGGCTGGGTGAGAGTAATGGGAGTTACAGTCATTTTGTGCCTGTATTTTGCAAGTTCCATCCTTTCACCATGTATATGATTTTTAGCTGCTAAGGTAGTGGATGCACACAGGACTATCCCTGGCTGAGCACAGGTGGGTTAATATCTACACACCCTTAATCCTGAGATACACAGCTCACTCCTGATGGGTTCCTATTGTATATTAACCCAAACCAGTGCGAACAGAAACACTACCTTGGGAGGGAGGAACATTATTAGCCACTGAGGCACCTGTGTTCAAGCAGGGATTTCTACTCTGACATGACAGTATATAAATTAGCAGCCAGGAAGCATATAAACCATCAAAAAAGGGTAATTTTGTGGAGTAAAATGAAATGCCCATTGTATATAGTATAATGTTCACTTCACTTACTAGTGAGGCTTAATTACCATACAAGCAGCTTAGGGATCCCCCCCCCCCCACCCACATGCCATACCTGAGGGGAAGCAGGAAAGGGAGAATTAGCTGCCATGGGAGCCCACCATCTGATCTTGCTTAGGACCCCCAAAAACCTAGACCCACTTTATTTTAACCCCAACAGAGCTGCCCAGTCGGTGTCTGTACCCCCTTTCCATGGACCTGATCAGTGGAATCATTTCTTAAAGATGCCCAGCTCTCTCTTGCATATGGCACTGGAAAGGGTTAAGGGAAGATGCTCTCTGCCATGAACGATTTCACAAAAGCCCAATCGAATGCGTGCCACATCAGTCTGCCAAGAGCCCAGCCATTAATGTATAACACTCCCATGGGCAGACCTATGAAAGTGATGTAAAATCTATTTCATGCTGGGTCCCCAGTAGGCAGATCCAGTATCTAAACAGCTTCTTGACTTAGAGTAACCCAAACGCTAACGATCGATGGAGAACTGGATCAAACAAGAAACATGGGAAATGTAGGCTTGTTCCTTTAATGGGCTCTGTCTGCTAAATATTGTTTATACTGCAATAAGACACTGAGCACAGGTCTCCATATATTCCATAGCCCCTGGGGTTTTACATGATTTCTTGGTGACTGGGAACCAAAATTACAGTGCAGATAAATCTCTGTTCCTTTATACTAGACATGGGGTAGGCAACCTTCGGCATGCCAGATATCGTGATCTACATCTCCCATAATGCTCTTACAGCATCAAGGGAAATCTATCTGGAGTGCCGAAAGGTTGCCTATCCCTGTACTAGACCATCAGGAGACTAATTTCAAAACTGTCCTCTGGAATTCTGAGCCTGGGGACAACATCTCCCCATTGTATACTGCTGTCCCATTCTATATATTGAGGGATCCCACTGCTACCACCAATTTTTGGACAGAGGAGTAAATTGAGGCTGGGTGCAGGGTTGTTGTTTTCTTGTATTGCTGCATATGAAATCTCCAATTATTTGATCATATTACAAATAAGAAAACTAAAGCTTATGGAAATACAGTTTCAAGTGACCAACTAACCCTACATAAAATGGAATTTATATATAGTAGGCCTATTACAGATAACATATATGTCATTTAAAATAACAGAATAACATAAAAACACAAAAGGCTATTTTATTCAGCTTGGCATATGATCCATCATCTCCATTTTTTTGGGATTAATTTGAGCTCATGTGATGTCTGCTATGCTAAGTGGTACTTGTCAATCAAAGAGCCAACCGGCCAATGGGCTCCACGGGTCACATTCTTTTGGGATGAGAAAGACCAAGAAGGAGACCACTATTTTTGTCCTTTTCTAGATTTATTGCCAGGGACAACAGAACTCAGTTATTTTAAAATACTCAAAATAAGCATTGCGGTCTAAGTTAGAGGAATACTTTCAGCCTAGACTGGCTCTACTGAGCTACTGTTTTTGTCTTCTGTGCCTTTTAATAACAAGTTAAGCCCTTTTATTGGCACATTTATTAATCTGAGTATCTTTTCTCCATTGCCTGTTTTGTCTCTTAGTAATTGACTTGTTAGGGGTTTAGCATCTGGACTCTCCCGTCCGATGGCCATTGACGTCACTTGTGACTCCTGATAATTTAGTTGTGACTCTGCCATTGAATTGTCTGCGTTGATTGCACATTGAATCATCCACTCATGGGTTTTTGTGCCTTAGTAGCACATGTGGTGTTCCCCTCGGCTGCTTGCTCACTCCTCAATGATTGGTAAAGGCCTCTGCGGTCAGATTTGATCTATGTTAATCCTCAGAATTCTCTAATTTAAACGAGTCAACAAACCAGTGTCCTTTCCGACAGACTTTGCTATATTGAGTATATCCAATGATCTTCTCCATGACCAAGAGCTGTCTTCTGCCTATCACCTTATTAACGTTCGACTTGGCAGCTGATTACAAACAAATAATAATTGCAGTACCATTCATAAAGGACAGAAAGGGCAAAAAAATAGTTTCTGCTTCACTGCAAGATTTTTTTAAATCTAATAAGGAATCTTATTGAACCTTTTTTGCTCTATGTAGAGTACATGTTTAGAATCTTGGGTCAGATATTCCTACATCTAACCAACATTCTAAACAACATGTCTGCCCGCTGATGGAGCTATATGGAGCAAAGATATATGTATTTTTCGAATTAATTCCAGTGGAAGTTTAGAATTTTCAGCAGAGCATTACACACTGCACGCCACAGCTCTCAGTGACCCCGCTCTGTGACTTTAAGTGGCTGTTCCTAAATGCTTCCATTTTCCAATAATGCCACTTACAGTTGACCGTGGAATATCTAGCAGGGGTGAATTCTCACAAACTGACTTCTCGAAATGGTGGCACCTATCACAGTACCACGCCTGAAGTCACCGAGCGCTCCAGAATGACCCGTTTTGTTCACAAATTTTTGTAAATTTGGACAACATGGCCAGGTGCTTGATTTTACACACCTGTGGCAATGGATCTGATTGCTACACCTGAATTCAATAATCAAGGCGTATAGTCAAACAATCCATGATATTTCATACAAGGCTGCCATTCAAATGCAAAACATTAGATGAGTTTTGGAATAATAAGGGCAGTGGGATATTTAGAAATGTAAAAAAAAAAAAAGATGATATAAGACATAGAAATGTTACTAGTTAAACTGGAAAACTGATATGCCCAACCCATGTATGTGTAACAGCATTATTGGGAGTATTGGCCAACAGGTGTGAAACTTCTGTTGTCCTAGGCAAGACAGCTGTAAGGAATCGAACCACAGACCATTGAAAAGTAAGAGAAAGATTTAACAAAATATCATAACAGGCGTTACTTGGCAGCTGTCTGTCCCCCTACAAACCGGACTGGGATCTGTTCAATCACCATAGAGTTTTGAGGGGTTCTGGGTAAGGTAGCAGAAACAAGAGTTAGCGATTTCACAAAAGCATCATGGGAACTTGTAGTCCCCTGTAGCTAAAATGTTTGGCCCTTTTTCATGATGTCATAGAGCATGCAAGGGCCCTGCTTGCACAAAATCACATAACACATGCAGACAAATGGCATAGTTGCCAACATCGGCCATGTTTATGGGACACATATTGTGTGTTCCAGATCTTGCAGAAAGAGCATGCAACAGTATGTAGGATGGATATACGCACAGACACAATCAGGCCCGGACTGGGACAAAAAATAGGCCCGGGCATTTAAGACTGAGCAGCCCATTTTTATTTTTATATGCCAGGATATTGCCCCCAATATGCCATGTTATATGCCAGGATATTGCCCCCAATATGCCAGGATATTGCCCCCAATATGCCATGTTATATGCCAGGATATTGCCCCCAATATGCCATGTAATATGCCAGGATATTGCCCCCAATATGCCAGGATATTGCCCCCAATATGCCATGTAATATGCCAGGATATTGCCCCCAATATGCCATGTAATATGCCAGGATATTGCCCCCAATATGCCAGGATATTGCCCCCAATATGCCATGTTATATGCCAGGATATTGCCCTCAATAAACCATGTTATATGCCAGGATATTGCCCCCAATATGCCAGGATATTGCCCCCAATATGCCATGTTATATGCCAGGATATTGCCCCCAATAAACCATGTTATATGCCAGGATATTGCCCCCAATATGCCAGGATATTGCCCCCAATATGCCATGTTATATGCCAGGATATTGCCCCCAATAAACCATGTTATATGCCAGGATATTGCCCCCAATATGCCATGTTATATGCCAGGATATTGCCCCCAATATGCCAGGATATTGCCCCCAATATGCCAGGATATTGCCCCCAATATGCCATGTTATATGCCAGGATATTGCCCCCAATAAACCATGTTATATGCCAGGATATTGCCCCCAATATGCCATGTTATATGCCAGGATATTGCCCCCAATATGCCAGGATATTGCCCCCAATATGCCAGGATATTGCCCCCAATAAACCATGTTATATGCCAGAATATTGCCCCCAATATGCCATGTAATATGCCAAGATATTGCCCCCAATATGCCATGTTATATGCCAGGATATTGCCCCCAATATGCCATGTAATATGCCAAGATATTGCCCCCAATATGCCATGTTATATGCCAGGATATTGCCCCCAATAAACCATGTTATATGCCAGGATATTGCCCCCAATATGCCATGTTATATGCCAGGATATTGCCCCCAATATGCCAGGATATTGCCCCCAATAAACCATGTTATATGCCAGAATATTGCCCCCAATATGCCATGTAATATGCCAAGATATTGCCCCCAATATGCCATGTTATATGCCAGGATATTGCCCCCAATATGCCATGTAATATGCCAAGATATTGCCCCCAATATGCCATGTTATATGCCAGGATATTGCCCCCAATAAACCATGTTATATGCCAGGATATTGCCCCCAATATGCCAAGATATTGCCCCCAATATGCCATGTTATATGCCAGGATATTGCCCCCAATATGCCATGTTATATGCCAGGATATTGCCCCCAATATGCCAGGATATTGCCCCCAATATGCCAGGATATTGCCCCCAATAAACCATGTTATATGCCAGAATATTGCCCCCAATATGCCATGTATTATGCCAGGATATTGCCCCCAATATGCCATGTTATTGCCCCCAATATGCCATGTATTATGCCAGGATATTGCCCCCAATATGCCATGTTATTGCCCCCAATATGCCATGTATTATGCCAGGATATTGCCCCCAATATGCCATGTATTATGCCAGGATATTGCCCCCAATATGCCATGTTATATGCCAGGATATTGCCCATATATTATGCTCGTTATGCCACCCACCACCCCCCCTTCCCCATACCCCAGTACTTACCTTGTTCCTGCTCTGTTCCCCGGTGCTCTGAAGCTGCGTGGCTGTGAAGGGAAGCGTTGTGAGCTTCACTCCAGCCGCGCGGAACAATAAAGTTTGTTTGAAAAAAAAGTTCCAACACACTTTATTGACCGCGCGGCTGGAGGGAAGCTCACAACGCTTCCCTCACAGCCACGCAGCTTCAGAGCACCGGGGGACAGAGCAGGGACGAGGTAAGTTTTTTTTTTTTTTTTTTTGCTCTGCTGGGATCTTCCCCGCCGGCCTCGGCCCATGGCCACCGCGGCCCACCGGGCATTTGCCCGGTGTGCCCGATGGCCAGTCCGGGCCTGGACACAATCCAATTCATTAATCATGGTAGGTCCAATGAGATCTTCACCCTGATTCATTTATCGGATTGTGTTTCTGCTTATATATTCATCCTACATACTGCTAGACTGCACTTTGCATGCTCTTTCTGCAGCATGTGGAACAAATATGTGTCCCTGGAAACATGGTCGATGTTGGCAACTATGAAATAGCTATTATATAAACTACCGTTTACTGATCTCCACAAGTATGGGGAATAAAGTCCTCTCTTAGTGACCTCTACAAGCAAATCAGTGTGAAATAATAGATTATAATGTGCCTCTAACGTCAGTCTTGTGACGTGCTTGGCATATCCTAACTTCTTATTGCAAAAAAAAAAGGGTAATTATTTTTCTTGGAGGAACAGGGAAGGAGGGCCCGTGCCAAAAAAGAAAAGGACAGGAGCATTAATCACTTTCATTCTCCACTCAAAACTTCCTTCATTGACAACCTAGGCATTGCAAGAGAATAAACAAGTAACTTAACCCACTAGAAGGGTGAGGGATAGAGGAGCTTGGCATACGTTGTGCGTCTCTCTTGCACTCACGGAGTTAAGTGCGTATATTCTCACAATCCAGGCTCTCTCTAGTGTCTGCTGCTGACGTAGGACAGACGTGCCTGGGGACAGAACAATGTCTACTTATTTAAAGAGAGCAATTAAAACACTGGGAGAGGGCTCTTACGGGTGATTTTTCGTAATAGGGAACCTTTTGTCTTCTACATGTATTTCCAAGGCTGGGCCAAATGTTGGCATTAACCCCTGGCATGATGGGGCAGAGGGTATATCCATGCATTGTGTCAAACATTTTTTGTCTTTTTCACTGGGGTAAAAACAAATTAGCTGTGAGGATCAGGCTACACCTCTAGTCAAACTCCAGCAAAAGAAAAAGTTAACTTTGTAGTTAGCACAAACTGATCAGGTCATACCCAAAGGTGGGGTTATGGCCTATGAAAAATCATCTCTGTAGGCACTGGGCAAGATTCTCCAGGTAATTACTCTGGTTCCAGACAGTTTGGGGCTTTGATGCCACCACACTTTCTGCAAGAATGTTGATGCATCTTATAACCCAGTGCAAGGTGTGTCTATCTGAATGTGTACACCAGGCTCAGAGAAATTAAAGGGACTCTCCGGTGCCCACAATGCATCTATTAATGCATATTAATGTGCTTTCAAAGTACTTTAAAATGCATGTCTTACATTTTGCAGTGCTTAAAATATAAAATACTTATAGCTAGATGAAATTGGGAAATTACAGCAGTTTCCAAGAAGCCAGGACTGCCCACACTAGCTGAGTAAAAGTAATCTCCTTTTTTAATTTTTTTTATTTTTATTTTTTTGCTGCAGGAACCAATGAGAATAATGCCATTGAAATGAATAGAATTTCCTGTCTCTCAATGTGTTACACCGTTGAGAGATCCTACTGTGAACAAGAGCAAGGTCACTCAGAGTCCACATAATGTATTTAATTGGAAGAGCACAGGAAGTGACTAAATGAAACAAAACTTTATATTCTCAGTGTCTATATAATCAGTGCTGACGCACCTGCAGTAACCATGCAGAGTAATCACTGGGGAGGGCTTGAGTCAAATATTTAAAATGGGATTTATACAGAATGCCTGCATCCAATCACACTGGGGAAAAAACCCTGTACACTATACAAGCAGTGATCTTCATCTTGCACTGGAGTGAGTTTGGGGACTAGACTGTCTCTTTAAACCCAATTTACAGGTTGGTATTTGTGCCTCAATCAACTGCATGTGCTCTGCAATCTGTGTGTTGACAAGAGTTTGTAAAATGAAAACATGTTTATTCGAGGATCTAAAGAGAATTTCCCAGGGCCCACTCAGTCTGAATGGGTTTATATCATCAGTATCAGACTGTGCACCAGTGAGGGGTTATTGCTTCCCAAGGTAAACTATGATATCGGGGTCTTGTCACTAAAACTGACCTGACAAGTGACCTGCAAGAATCAGACATTAATAGCTGCGTTGGAAACATAATTAAGTGTGTTGGGTTTTTTTTCTCATTTATTTTCTCCCTATAGCTGTCACATCTACAGTGCCCAAATGAGTGGGTGAAATCTCTGCTTTCACCACGGACCCCTCACGCTCTACAGACGGAGCGCTGGGGATCACATGACATCCCGGAGTTCAGAAAGAGCCAGGTAAAGCATGGTGCATGATTGTGTGCCTGACTGTGTGTCTAACTTAGCATGCATGTATGTGCCTGTGTGATTATGTATGTGACTGTGTGTGTATGGGGGGAGGCAGCACAAGGTCTTGGGGGGGTATGTACTCCTGCTGATTACATCACTTTTAGAACTCTGTCCCAGAAATGACCTTTAATTCGTTAAGGTCAAATTTATGCTACGACAGATTAATACAGAATAGGATACGATCACGCGAAGAATGGAGTCCGAGTCCTTCTACACAGGGCGGTTTGTGTGGTGGGAACTGGGAAAAAGCCAAAACATGTCGTCCTCTGTGGTCACGTATGTACGCTTGTTTAATGATACTCATGTTTTCATAGGGAATTATAGATTCGGAGCCATCTGGGGTAAACTCCAAAACATGGGGATATTTTACTAAACGGATTCAAAGAAGGAAAATGCTGGAGGTTTACCCGAATCTACTGATAAGCAAAGAACACATTATTCCAAATAATTGCTTTATTGAAGAGAATTGTAGGGGAGGGAAGGCTTGAGTTCCTGATTTAATACTTTGTCATGGTCCCGGTTAACTCAGGGTCAGATTAAAGCAGCTCTGTCACCTATACATTGACTCGGGTGAGATTAAAGCAGCTCTGTCTCCTATACAGTGACTCGGGGTCAGATTAAAGCAGCTCTGTCACCTATACATTGACTCGGGTGAGATTAAAGCAGCTCTGTCTCCTATACAGTGACTCGGGGTCAGATTAAAGCAGCTCTGTCACCTATACATTGACTCGGGTGAGATTAAAGCAGCTCTGTCTCCTATACAGTGACTCGGGGTCAGATTAAAGCAGCTCTGTCACCTATACATTGACTCGGGTGAGATTAAAGCAGCTCTGTCTCCTATACAGTGACTCGGGGTCAGATTAAAGCAGCTCTGTCACCTATACATTGACTCGGGTGAGATTAAAGCAGCTCTGTCTCCTATACAGTGACTCGGGGTCAGATTAAAGCAGCTCTGTCACCTATACATTGACTCGGGTGAGATTAAAGCAGCTCTGTCTCCTATACAGTGACTCGGGGTCAGATTAAAGCAACTCTGTCTCCTATACAGTGACTCGGGGTCAGATTAAAGCAACTCTGTCTCCTATAGAGTGACTCGGGTGAGATTAAAGCAGCTCTGTCTCCTATACAATGACTCGGGGTCAGATTAAAGCAGCTCTGTCTCCTATACAATGACTCGGGTGAGATTAAAGCAGCTCTGTCTCCTATAGAGTGACTCGGGGTCAGATTAAAGCAGCACTGTCACCTTTAGAGTGACTCAGGGTCAGATTAAAGCAGCTCTGTCTCCTATACAGTGACTCGGAGTCAGATTAAAGCAGCTCTGTCACCTATAGAGTGATTCGGGGTCAGATTAAAGCAGCTCTGTCACCTATAGAGTGACTCAGGGTCAGATTAAAGCAGCTCTGTCACCTATAGAGTGGAGATTCTTTTTAAAACGGAATTGTGGAAAAGTGCAATATTGTATTAGTTTCTATGGTGACTGGACCAGTTTTAGAACCTTATACTATACAATAATAAAAACACCCATTGTTGTTATAAGAAAATCCTTATGTTAAAAGAAAAATATGTTTTAAATCGGGGGGCGAGGCCCTAGAGCTGCTGAGGAACTACAGCTCCCATAATGCTCTTTCAGCTCAGAAGCTGGCTGAGGGAAATGGGAAATGTAGTCCTGCAACATCTGGCGTGCCGCAGGTCCCCCACTACTGTTTTAAATGTTCTTAAAGTCCCCTGTTTATGACATCACCTGGCGACTTTATATGCAAATTTCCCATTAAAAGTAGCTCATTTGCATATTAAACCGCACGATGATCTCATAAACAGTAGACACCCCATTTTTTTAAACCCCCTTTTTATTTTAATTGATGCATTTGCTTCCAATTCTGCTAACACAATGTATAGGTCATTTAAAAAAAAAAAATTCTATTCTTCTCTATATGTTTAGGGGATGAGGTCCCATTAAAGAATCTTGTGACAGAGCGTGTTCATCTGAGGTCATTAAAGGGACAGCGTACACGGGATTACTGAATAGGTCTGCAATGCAGTGACACTTGTGAGTGGGCTGTGCAGTCAGTGCAGGTTCTTGGTGTATTGCACTTTCTTACTAAATGAAGCCAGTGCACTCATTGGTGCTCACGGCTGTAGCATGCACTACATTTAGTGAGTGACTCACTGCTGGGGCATGATGATAATTAATGTAAACCCCACTCTGCCCTCCTAATTCGGCAGGGAACCCAGATTATGTCCTGCGTGCAGCTGCTAACACAGGCATATGAGCAAGAGGTTTGTCAAAACTGACAGTCACCTGCTGCAATCCATAAACAGACCCTACAGAAAACACCAGAGCTAGGAAAGGCCACCTCCTGCTCCCTGCCTGCTATGGACTACATCTCCCATCATACTACACCAGACTACATCTCCCATCATGCTACACCCGACTACATCTCCCATCATGCTACACCCAATTACATCTCCCATCGTGCTACACCAGTAGTGATCAATGCATATTCCAGGGCTGACTTGCCCTTGATCTAAGAAATGAACTTGATCCTGTTCCAGTGAAGTTTATCAAACGATCACACAATGAGCATATAGTATTATATAGAAGTGAACACAATTTGCTAATGGAGATTTTATCCAGGGTTTAGTGACATTGCACTGGAGTGCATGGAGCAAGATCATTAAACGTCGGATTGTTCAGTAGGGTCGACTCGGGTAGGTCTGATAATCACGAGAAAATCAGAGCTATGAGTTTTGGACCCAGTCGGATCAAGTCGGTGATTCGGGTAGCACTCAATTTCGGGTAACTCAGGATTGAAGTCATCTCGAATCGGGTGCAGACATTTTGGAAGCCGAACTCCTTGAGAGTTTGGCTGCTGAAATGATAGCCTTGGACCTCCCCATAGACTGTACTGGGTGTGCAATTTGGGTGCTGACTGAAGCATATCCTGAGTGCAATCTAGGTGCTCTGGCAAGACCGGTGGGTGCAATCTAGGTGCTCTGGCAAGACCAGTGGGTGCAATCTAGGTGCTCTGGCAAGACCTCTGGGTGCAATCTAGGTGCTCTGGCAAGACCTCTGGGTGCAATCTAGGTGCTCTTTCAAGACCTGTAAATGCAATCTAGGTGGTCTGGCAAAACATGTGGGTGCTCTGGCATGACATGTGGGTGCAAGCTGGGTATCGTTTTAAGTGACATGGGTGCTGCAAGTTGGTGCTATGGCTAGTTATGTGGATACACTCAAGGGCTGTGGGTGCAGAGCAAGGGATGGATGGACAATAACAAATGTAGGGCTGGAGAAATTTCTGATTTTGGCCCCACCCTCCAGTGCTATAGAGTAAATATCAAACTTCCACTTTTATATTTATTTAGACATGTTTCCTCTCTGATGACCGTGACCTTGTTTCATGCTTGCCAGAGTGGGTTAATTCGCATTGCCCCAGACCCTGTAACAACTGCTCCTCCCTTTATCCAATTTCTAATCCATCTGCTCATTAATTTAGCAGAGTTAAACCGAGCGATATCTGTACAGAGAGTATAGCTCAACTCTTCAGCCAAATTCGTTTCCTTGCTCCCCAGGCTTGGCTCTGTACTGGAAAACCTGCCACTGAGTAACTTGGCTTACCAAACAAAACATCAAAGATCCCATTTTTTACGTGAAAAAGAGCAGACTGTCTGGTTAAGTATGATTAAGCTGAGAGGGGGTTATAGGAATTGTTCCTTAGTAACTTCAGATATCCATCAACTAGAATTATATTGTCAAAGAACATTGTAAAAAAACAATGATTATATTCTGTAAAATCTGATGTCTACATCCCACGGCTGTGCTAAGCCTTAAAAAGAACAGGAGAAAAAATGGAAAAAAATGTAGATGGCAAAGTGCAGCCAGGCAGTATGTAGGAAGCATATACGCACAGGTACAATCCAATTAATTAATCAGGCTGGAGAACTCATAAGATCTACCATGATTAATTAATTGGATTGTGTTTGTGCGTATATCCATCCTACATACTGCCGGGCTGCACTTTGCATGCTCTTTCTGCAGCAAGTGGAACAAATATGTGTCCCCGGAAACCTGGCCGATGTTGGCAACTATGGGATTGTTTGTGGTCATATTGCTCCTGTATAGTGAGACATAACCCAGTAATGTGCATTCATATGTAGTGGGTCTATGTGTATCACGGAGATTAACACCAGCCGTGAAGCCGGACGATACCGTTACTGTAATCTATTGTGTTAGCCACCCCCATGTTGGTTCTGTTTGTTTAGAAATAAATGTTTATACTTATATGTTCTGTCATCCTTTAGTTCTTGCTTTTTTTTTTGCCCTTGATGGAGCAAGGTACATATCTTTCTGCCATATTGTTTTTCTCCTCCAGACCAGGATTCTTCTTTCTTGGGAAGATGTACCCTCTCGGGCTTCGAGAAGGAGCAGCCTGATTGCGGTTTATGACATCACCAGGATTCAAACCCGCGTATCATCATTGGTAGCACTGCATGGCGGAGGGTGGGTCGTCACAGTTGGTATGCTGGGTAAAATGGTTAAATAAAGCTGTGCCCACTCCACTTGCACAAAAGTGTGCCGTTTGTGTAAATCTTTTGTGTAGCGTTTTTTTCCCCGTGTGTTTCTAAAATAGTTTGTGTACTTTATTATTGCAGGGAAACATGGCGATATGACCCCCAACTGTCCCTTTCTTTGGGATGCTGGAGGTCAAAACCACACACAGAACGATTAACCAGCGAGAAGCATTTGCATGGATCGCATGCAGAGTTGGTTTCTATCTATCATGCTGTGTGACAGGACCCCTTCATTAGCCACGCCAATCGCCCGTCCCATGTCGGCTAAGGAGTTGTGAGGTTTGAGATCATGCGGCCCACCCATGTATAAGTTTGGTGTATTAATTCAGTAGGGAAGACCAGAAGGGTCATGAAATTGTCCTCATTAGCAAGTCTAAACCTAGAACCCCAAAAATCTGTCCCACAGTCCTGATTTTGGACCTAACATTTTCATTTTCCAGTTTGTGGGACACTTAGTCCCACACATGTCCTGAATTACAATGTGTGTACGACTGTACACAATGTGTGTGTATATGGGACTGTACCTGTGCATGTTTGTATTGATTGTGTGTGTGGGACTGTGTGTGTGTGTGTGTAAGGAACTGTATGTGTGTGTGTGTGTGCGTGTGTAAGTACTATGTGTATGGGACTGTACTTGTGTGTGACTGTGTACATGTGCATGGGCTGTGTTTATGGCACTGTACATGTGTGTGACTTTGTGTGCATGTGTATGGGCTGTGTAAGGGACTGTACCTGTGTGTGAGTGTTTGGACTATGTGTATGGGACTGTACATATGCGTGACTTTATGTGCATGTGTTTGGGGCTGTATGTGTGTTGCTGTGTGTGCACGTGCGTATGTACTGTGTGTGTGTCTAGTTCTTCATGTGACTGTGTGTGTAATCTCATCAACAACATACAGAAATAAAATCTGCTCACCCTAGGAACACCTAAATGTGAGTACAGAGGTCCGTCCAGCATTGCTGGGGGGAGATGTTATATAGGGTATGTAGGGTACCTTGAAGTAATCTGTGCAGTTTGTTTTATGATGTTGTGTAACTTTGGTAATATGAAGGCTACAGACTTCGCGGTGCCAGAGCGTGTGACGCACTCATTCGTAATATATGCCAAGCAAATGAAAAGTTCTGTGAAACAGGATGTTTATTATCCACCGCTCTCCTCATGTTGACAAAGGAAGTTCCTGTGTTACCTCCTGACTCACGTAAGCAGCGTCTTCCAACGCCCGAAGGATTAATCTCATCAGCAACCACACAGGTGTGCTCTGTATCAAAGACCAGCCCAGGCCACCGGCGGCCATTTTGTTGTAGATTATCGGCCATGCTACTTCCTCCATAGAACTCACATGGGGTTCAAGCCAATTTTTATCCTGATACATCTTTAGTCAGATACCCAGATTGTGCCAGTCAGATACCCAGATTGTAGCAGCCATATTGTACAGTAACAAAATGCACTTGGATATCTCCAAACAGCGGAGTTCCTGTTTGTTGGCTTTTGTTTCTTGTTACCTCTGGAAGATTTTAATTAAATGAAGCATGTGCGTAACCTTTTGCAAGGTATTTTTCTCCCTATGAATGCATCTATTCAGGCCGAGCCGTCGCTGTGTATCTTCTAGTTTATTAAACAAGTGACGTGCGGTAAAGAGGTATTAACCCCTGAGAAAAACCTGTACAAAATACATGCATGTAGAGGTAGGTTTATTTTTGTCATGCCGGTAATTATACTGAGCTTCTAAATAGCAGACCCAGCTGGTATTTTACCGGCAGAGCAGTAATAAGATTGGCTTCAGACAACTTGCAGTTCTTCTAAACTTTCCAATGAGGAGGGGCCTGGAAAGATAGGTGGGACTGTGAGGAATGTACCTGCACGTGTGTTTATGTGCAGAGGGACTTCCCACCAGGGTGGGCTGTTTTTTGGAGCGTAGGATGTTCTGGGAATAACTTGCAGAGTCAGTATCGGAAATAGGGAGCTTGCTGGCAGTGAGCAGAAATCTGCCTGATGCAACCCATAAAGGTAACGTTACTTAGTAACTGTGCTATGACACTGAGACAATACTCTCCCCTGATTCTATAAACAGACAACCATGATCTGATTCCTTAATTGCCCATTCATTCTCTTTGCTGACTGAGAGCTTCATCAGACACACACACAGCTGTCTGCTAATTATAGTCCAACCCATAATCCAGTTCATCCCGGGAGCTGGCGTACACATATACAGGACAGCCGCTGGCTTACACAGAACTCTCCTTACTGAGATTCATCATTCCCCTCATCCTCAGCCAATGTGTGCCCGGATAAACGCTGGCTGAGGATTGTGGGAGATGGAGCTCAACAGCAGCCAGAGCACCGTCTGTGGACACCCAAAGATCTGAGCGCCTACAAAAAAAGGGACAACAGAAGAGGGAAGGGACACAAAGATTTCAATTAAAAATAAGGACTGTCCCCTCCGACATAGGGACACTTGGCAGATATGTTAGCGGTTTCTGATAGGATGCTGTTGAATGTGGCCTCTTGATGGGGTGTGTCAATGAGCCAATCACGTGCTAGACTGCTTGGCATGCACAGTTGAGCAGCATGCCCCTACCTCACAGTTGCCAACAGTTCCGAGTTTACCGGGACAGTCTTGTTTTTTTTTTTTTTTGCTGGGGGGGGCTGTTCCATCAGGTCTGTCCTGGGATTAATACTGTCCTTGTACAGTGGATTGCATTTAATCTGTGTAGATTTTAACAGACATAGGAGGACTGACCTCTACCGGTTAGCCTGGAGCTGTGGGGTCGACTGTAGTGTCTGCTCAATGAAGAGAGGATTGCAGGCAATTGAGAGGGGAACTTAAGTCCAAAGTAGCTGAATTCGAAAAGCTGCATTGGCAACTTTTTTCCAACTCAGCTACCGTGGCCTAAAGTTTGAAATTCTCCTCTCAATTCCCTGTTATTCTCTCTTCATTGAATAGCCCCTTACATCTACCATGCATGGCTTGAAGGCCGAAACTTGGACCTGGGTTTAGCAGACCTAAAGCTAGGACTGAAAGCTCAGCCACGAAACACATTGCACGCTCCTCCAGTACCCAGGGGGTTAAATCTTTGTCCCGTGGCTGTGTGGCACTCACGGGCATGGCAGACGTGGCATGCCAGCTGCAGGCAGACAGGCTTCACCTGTTGTTTCTTTGGAAGTGAACTTCATAGTTTCTTTAACCTGCACCAACTGGTCTGTCAGAAACCCAGTGAGCGACAGATGCTACATGAAGAACGACCCCCACCCGGAGAGTTTCCTGATACGCCGGGGGGGTGACATCCTGTAAACATGTGTAGCTGTCCGTGTGTGCTCGCAGGCAGTATAGGGATTTATATACTTAGATCTGATGATATTGAGACAGAGGGATGGAGCACCGTTTTGGAGGCTCTGTCCTGCCAAGTTCTACCTCTGTCCTGCTTTTTGGGGACATTGGGGTTCAGGACCCCAATTCCCGGAGAATTCCTACAGATGTGTCAGATTGACTGACAGCGCCGCCATTCACGGTCAGTAGTGCAGCACGTTGACTGTGATGCCCCTGCGGCCCCAGTTCGCTAGGTAAGATATGGGGGCTTCTAACATACAGCAGTTACATTACTATTTATTTATATAGCACCAGCAAGTTACATAGCGCTGAGCACAGAGCATTAGAGGGGGGACTACAAACCTCATTAGACGAACAGAGACAGACAGGCACATGGGAAAGAGAGCCTTGCTCGCAGAGCTTACAATCTAGAGGGAGTGGGAGACAGGAGACACATAAGGTGAGTGAAAAGATCAAAGGGGAAGGTGGTGATAGTAGCAGTATTTGGGGCAGTGGGGGGGCTAGGTGGGTTTGGCCAGAGGTTAATAATTGGGTGGGATGAATCTAGCAGGATGAATAGGAAGCTTTAAGGTTTTGTTTTTTTGAAGATTGAAAAAGAGGGAGAAAGCTGGATGCCCTGCGGAAGTCATGTCAACGACGCATGATGTCACACAATGCCCCGTGACCCCCGTTATCCCCAACTTTTTGGCAACTGCTGCCCCCATTTTTTTTTACCTTTTTGATTAGTATTTTAAAATTTTTGAATGAGAGGAGGAAGAGTGAACTGTGATGGATGTAAATCATTCTCATTCTGCAAGATATTCAGAGGAAGAGACAAAAAACGGACACTTTACACAAACGACACTGTATAAACCGCGTATAAACCGGACTTCGTCCACGATGGGTCTCTCTTTATTTATTTTTTTTAGACCTAAAACTTTGACACACCAATATTTATTTTTAATTGTTTAAAAGATAAAATTCTGTGTTTAGCAGATCCGTCATTTCAGAAGTTAAGTAAATGGAAGCAGACCCTCTTTTTCCCTTGGCTGCTGGACCGCTGGCTGTTTGATTTATCCCTTTGCAGAATAATCCTGCAGGATTTTTATTTTCCATAGATTTCTTTTTTTCATTCCGGGAAGATACACAAAGGGCTTTTTGGACCCAGAACTGCCACGTTATTTTTCTCAACAAAGCCAGAGATCTGTTTTCTGCTATTCGGTGACGTCTAAGATACAGATATTACCAAGAACCAGTTGAGTTTTTGGTCCGGCCAACCTGCAACTACTGCGGTAAAAAGAGAGCAAAAAAATAACTGATGCAGGTTGGATCTGGTGCAGAAAAGCAAGTTATCAAACAGGTTAGGGTTATAGAGGATTTAGCTGTATGGAAGCCAGTGGTGTATATTGGTTTTGTGCTGCCCTAGACAGACAAAGTTCGGGCACCCTCGCCCCTCCCCCCACTCACGTTGCACTGACGTGCACCATCACCCCATTACATGCCCCATAACCCACATTGCACACACATTAAATGCCCAATCAACCCCATTACATGCCACCATCACCCTCATTTCATACCCAAGTCCATTACATGCCCCCATCACCCCGATTAACTGGAAGGAGCTAAAGCTTGCTGAACGGTGGGGGAGGGAGCGAAAATGTTTGAAGCACCAGAAGTGTGCTTTAACACCCTCTGGCAAAGTGCCGCCCTCTGGCAAAGTGCCGCCCTAGGCGAGTGCCTTGTGGAAGATACACTACAGATGGAAGTAGACAGAGCAGGAGTCTCCCATACCTAGACTAGGAAATTTCTAACCATGCACCTTCATCAGGTGGGATGCGATGATATCTGCTTGGGTGTGGCTTGACCTGGGTGGGTGTGGCTTGACAGGGGTGGGTGTGGCTCTAGGTTAGACAACTGATTGCAGGGTAAAACATTTCTTCTCTTGGCTCTCTCTGTATGTATACTGGGGTTGTTCTAGTTCTAGTCCACTAATCCGACCAACCCAACTCAGTAGTTGCCTGCTTCAATTACATCTAATCCTGCCCCCCTTTTACCCAAACTCCATAGGCTTTTGTTTTGAGTTGTGACTACCCCACCCATATTTACGTATACCCCACCCGCAAATAATTTCAATTATTATTTTTTGAAGTTAAAGTGAGTCCGGAGAGCAGGGATAGATGTCGTCAGAGGAAAACAAATTAAGATGATTGGGATCATTAGTGTAGATTAGGGAATCTCCGCACATCACCTACTGAGTGGTAGACAAGGGATGATGGGCACACACGTTTTGAGCTGCAATCTCGAATGTCCCGTTAACTATGCTGGAGCCCAAACTGCAGCATGGGACCCAGATACCAGCCCAGGACGCCAGGGGGTGGGTCATGTCAGTGCAACGGCGCATGTGCAGATCTCTTAGAATGAGCAGTATTGATTCCCTGAAGTTCCAAACCTGTCAGGGACCCATAGGGACTGGAGACAAGACGAGGCTCCCTAGTAGTCTATAAGGAGTACCATTAGGGTAAAAATAATTGGCTTTAGGTCAGTGCTGTGTCTATGGATGCAATTGCATGACCGTGTAGCTTTCCTTTAAGAAAAGTACAATCTTCTACATAGCAAAGTCTTATGATTAGTGGGCTTTATTTGCACCCCACGGCCGGGGGAAGCTGTGTTTTGGTGCAGACGGCTCGATTGGCAGGCAATGTGCCATGCTCCAAGCTGTGCTTGACACTGGCTTAATTCAGACTGAGGATGTTTTTCATGTGAGAATTGCTCCCCGTGTTACAATCTGCTGCTCACACACAAGGCTTTGTATTTGCAGAGTTCGTCTCCCCAGATAAGTGAATCTGACATCAGATAATTCACAAAAAAACAAAATCCCTGCAGATTCAGATCATCTCAGTAAGAAAACAGGCCACTTTCAGCTGCTGCTTGGGGGGACAGTCTGCCACAGGTACCACTCATCAGGGGGTGCTACACTGGCACAGACCGCCAGCCCCAAAACCTCTTGCTGCTGCATTGTAGACTTACAGGTCTGTGTGCATTTGCTGCAGAGCACCCAGGTTCATCTGTGTGACAAGACTATGCTAAGTGCTGATAGCATCACAATGCAGAGCGGCAGCGTTGAGCGCCCTGGGTACCACACTGAGCACCAGTGACATCATGCGCCGGTGCTCAGCATGTCCTTCACGTGAAGTAGAAAGCTGATACACACAATGCTAGCTAGTTAGTGTCTCCTCATGAAGACCTCCCAAGATCACCAGGGAACTAAGAAAGTTCTGGGGGGTGCAATGGCAAGTCCTGGAGGTGCAATGGCAAATCCTGGGGGTAAAAGGTCAAGTCCTCTGGGAGCAATGGCAAGTCCTCTTGGAGCAATGGCAAGTCCTCTGGGTAAAATGGCATGTTTGTGGTAACATGTCAAGTCCTCTTGGGTGCAATAGCAAGTCTGTGAGTGCCATGGCAAGTCTAGGGCCGCAATGGCAAGTCTGTGGGTGCAATGGAAAAAAAGGGGTGAAATGGCAAGTCCTCTGGGTGCAATGGCAAGTCAGTCAGTGGATGCAATGGTAAGTCTGTGGATGTAATGACAATGTTATTTATTTTTAAACGTAATTTAATTTATTTGTATTTTTCATATTTCTATCTTTTTTTTCCATTTGACATACAGTTTACAAATTTGTGCAATAAATATTTTTGCACACAATATATTTCTTGGTATTTTTTACATATTAAAACGAGGGGAGGGTGCCAAACATGGGATCCTCCCTAAATGTCCAATACTATAGGTGCGCCCTTGGCAATCTGCCGTGGTCACAGAAAGCCAGGAACATTTTGAATTCTGCATATTTATCTGATTTCTGTTCCATTTTGGGAAGTGAAAGAGCTAAAGGAATCACAAATCATCCACGTTGTCCAAATATAATCATTTCTAGATCACAGAGTTTGAATTTATGGCTGTTGGAGGACTCAACCTAGAAACGGGATGTGGTCAAGTCACAAAGTCATCTGAAGGTCAGGCAGCTCTGCTTGGGACCCTGGGAATGTTAGAATCACAAGAGCAGCTAGCAGGGTGCATCTGATAGAGCACGAATCAGGTCAGCCCAAGGCCACAGTAATACCCTATGTAAATCATACAACAACTTCTCTCTGCTTCCAGGGGCACAGCATGGAAAACCTTTACTGAAACCTATAGGTCATCATTACAGAAGCACAGGATGCAAGACTGCAGTCCCATCACAGGGGCACAGGATGGGGCCATAAAACTACTTTATAAACCATTATTGGGATCTAGGAAGGAATGAGGAAAAACACTGGACTAGACAAATCTGTCGCTATATTTTTTCAGACAGTAGTTGCCCCTTTATAGAGAATGGCCATGATTTTTTGAGTTTTTTTTTTTCCAAATCCAAAAATCATTAGGCTGGGTCTAAATAATTTTTTATTTTTTTTTGTTTTGTTTTGTTTTGCAGTCCTATATTTGTCATTCTTCATAAAAAAAAAAAGTTCAAAAAACATTAATCAAGGATTTATGAATTGCTTGCGTGTAGCTCCTTTTATCCCTCTCACGCCAGGGAGACAAGAGAAGATTGTGTTTCCATTTTGCAGAGATTTTAAACAGATGTCATAGAGTTCCCTTTTGGCTCAGGCCCTATCATAGATCAAGCCAAGTGTCGGACTTCATAAAACCATTTTTTTTCTAATTTCAATTCCTGGAGGGAGTGATCCGTGTGAGGGCAGCAAAGGTGTCACA
Organism: Pelodytes ibericus; assembly: GCA_036172795.1. NCBI lineage: Eukaryota > Metazoa > Chordata > Amphibia > Anura > Pelodytidae > Pelodytes > Pelodytes ibericus. Next base: position 7,890,464 of record CM069863.1, on the reverse strand, counting down.
GGCCACATCTACGCAGGTCTAGCTATGCCCTGTGGAAACACAAAGTAACACGTTTTATTTCTCGATTTCACTGTTTGAATTTCCCAGGGATCGGTTCTCATTGCAAAATCCTGTAAAGTTTGTGGTAAACCAAATCTCTTGGAAGCAAATTGTGTTTATTTACAGAATAAACAAAAAAAAAAACAGTGCAAACGAGCTTACTAAATACAAATTAGAAATGACTGCTTGTAGTTATCGTATAATCACATTTATCTTTGACACAGCGACCATTTCTGCTCTGAATCATTTCCAGTTATATTTCATTAAAGTATTAGCTGTATTTTGTATGTTATACACTTATTTTTAAAACATACAAAGGATTTATTTACATGATGTAGTACTGTGGCTGTACCTGAGGGGTTTACAGGTTACTTCAAATGAACAGAGACAGACCAGTACACGAGATGGACCGAGTCCTTTGTGTGCCAAAGAGCTGGCTGTACAGTGCACACCCATCTGGCAGACAATGTGGGAATATACTGGCATTCAGGGCAATATGGAGACTATATGTCATCTCTCTAATACTCTCTCCTATTCCCTTCCTGCCATGAATCCCAAATCATTCAGCCAACAAATCCCATAATTCCAGCTCCCCCCAGTATAGAATCCCTGGAGGCGTGTGGGACAGAAGGAAGATCATCAATATATCTGGTAGATGCCTATGCCCAATAGTGGAATAAGCCCCCCATTTAAACATATTATGAGCCTGTTCCAAAGACCTTCCCTGTTCTCTGGAGCATCCTGGACCCACTTTGATGGTGAGCCCAAGACAAATAACAACATTGCCCATTGAATCATCCTCATATAATCCCATCAAACAGATTCCCAGGGATAATACAGAATATTAGGAGATTTTTCAGCTACCAAAGAAAGGAATTTTCTTTTCAGTTTTGGGAAATAATGACCCTATCATCAGCAGCACCCAGTAGGATACCGGAAAGTTTTTATCAAACTTTGATATGAGATTTTTATATATATATTATATATATATATATATTTTTTTTTTTTAAAGTACAAACTCCACTGCCATTGACCTTTTTGGTAAATGACATTGTGCAATAAGATTTCAAGTTCTCTTATAAAGCTTTTTTATTCTGATATATTTATTAACTGGCTGTACTAATGTTGGAATTGCACAGAGAAAGAGCCAAGCTAAGCCATTTTTGTTCGGATCTGAGAGTATAAAATTGGGCAAGTATTTGACATGGCTTTCATCTCCCAACTCTCTGCGGAAATGCCGGCTAATTAAAATGCTCATTAGGAATCTGCGTCTGCATTCTCAGGCAGCAAAAAGGATGTGATGGTCATCTGAGCTGAGATCCTAAGGCGGATCATGTGACAATGCGATAATTACACAACCAGCCATGTGACAAGAGCGCTGGGCCAATGGGCGCCATTTCCTGGCTTACACTCCAAAAATGCATATCAAAAACCAGAGTCAACTATGTGAAACCAATGCACCTCCTGCAGATTGCCTGAGATTTATATACATTACTTGTTCATGATACAGAGCCTCATAGGAGCGTTTCCCAAAAAATCAAGTGATGTCATAAGCCAGAGACTTATATAAATATTGAGCCCATTTCCATGCAATTGTGATAACTCAACGTATAGATAATTTATGACTATTTTTGCTACATTCACAGTATAAATTTTTTTAATATTACACGGGGTTCTCTAGGAAAGTGAATAAAAGATTAATTAATTAAAGAAGACTATTTTCACTTTACTGAACACGTGTGAATACGGAAAACACTTGTATCTCTGACTTCCATAAACATTAAACACATCCTTACAAATCCGACGCGTTTTCAGGGGTATTTCATTCAGAATGATTAATTTGATCCCCTGTGCCAAAATTCAATTTAGATCCTTAATCAGATGGGCTGGATACTTTTTGTACTTTGAGCAGATTCGATGCCAGTATATCTTGGCATCATTATACCCTTCGTGTAGGGTCCACTCAATAAAGAGACAATCGCAGGGAAATTCCAGCTCGGCTACTTTGGCCAAAAGTTTGAAATTCCCTTCTCAATTCCCTGCAATTATCTCTTTATTGAGTAGACCCTTAGATCTTCAGATAATCCCTGGACGATGATGCTAATTAGATTTAAAAGCACTTTGGTCCACAGGAGAGCATTTTGTCTATCATTGAGGGCAGTGGTGTATCTTGGTTTTGTGCTGCCCTAGGCAGACAAAATTCGGGCACCTCCCACCCACGTTGCACACCTATGACATGCCCCATCACCCACGTTACATGCACCATCACCCACATTGTACACACATTACATGCCCCATCACCCACATTACATACACACTAAATGCTCCATCCCCTCATTACATGAAACCATCACCCTCATTACATACCCCCACCACATCCATGACATGCCCCCATCACCCAAATTGCATACACACTAAATGCCCCATCATCCCTACTACATGCCACCATCACCCTCATTACATACCCCCACCTCATCCATTACATGCCCCCATCACCCACATTGCATACACACTAAATGCTCAATCCCCTCCATTATATCCCACCATCACCCTCATTACCTACCCCCACCGCATCCATTACAGGCTGATTAGTTGTTAGGAGCTAAAGCTTGCTGAACGGTGGTGGAGGAAGTGAAAATGTTTGAAGCACCAGAAGTGTGCTGTAACACCCTCTGGCAAAGTGCCGCCCCTGGCAAAGTACCGCCCTAGGCGAGTGCCTTGTTTGCCTTGTGGAAGATATAGTACTGATTGAGGGCCTACTCCAAGCAACAACAACAAAAAGTCACTTTTTTTATTACTTGAATCCTTAGCAGCCGCCCCCCTAAATCCCACTTTCCGAATCTCTATTGTTATCTTGCTTTTAACTTCTATAGATCATCCCTTAACTCCAAGCAATGCATACATTTGTATGATTAAAATCCTTTCGGAGTGGCCATTATTATTAGCCAATACAGTAAGACTAAATGATTTCTCAGTAGCATTTTCTCCATAATTGTTTTATACTCTTGGCTCCCTCTTCTCATCCCTGCTGGGCAGACGCACATATTACTGATCCTCGAAATATTTCTATGAAAAGCTTTTTTTTTTTTTTTTGGCCTGCAAGAAATCTGCGAGTTGCCATGGGAATCGGAGGCTTTTTTTGTTTGTTTGTGTTTCCTTTGGATGTTTTATTAAAAACTTGGCCTAAAAATCTGCCTGCTTGAGATTAACCCTTTCTGTCCGCATGCAGAGCCTGGGAAATCTGTGATACACTCTTACCCCCAACCCCACTGCTTGAGATAGAATCCAATCATAAAGTGTACTTTTGCCAGACAATTGCTTCTCTTATATCATTGCTGATTGTCTTTCCTCTTTGCCATTGTGTTAATATTCATCTGAATGCTCCAGCATGGCAAACTGCTAAAACATTGGTTATTATAGAGGTGATAACACTGGCTGATGATCAATTAATCGGGGCATTTGATTACCAACACCTGTCTGATACTTAGCTTCTTCATTCCTATGAAGCAGTAAGGGGGTACTCAGTCTTTCACACAAGGCCTCTCCATTTTGGCTTTATTTTGGTTATGTCATGTGTTATTGTTCATCGGAGCTTGTATTTACCTATCTTTAAGATCTGATAAGGACTTTATTTTTCCTATGACTGTATATTTAATCTATAGAAGAGATTTTTTTTTCCAGCTATACAGCATATCAAACCCTCATAGACATGCGATGGTTGGTCTGTATCAGTCTCAATTTTGTTTCTAATTTGGTTTAAATAAGTCAGACAAACGACTTAACCGCTAACTTCAGCCTGGCTGATAATGTGTTACTACCCCTTATTATATCACGTTCTGATTTTCTACAAAATAGTATCCTGGATTCATGTAGTGAGTGTCAAACAGGGATAAGGAAAGTATAAACATTACCCAATTAATAAGTATGTCCAGGAAAGGTACAGGCAGATAGGCCCCATGGAAAGTAACTTTAGCCCAAACATTCAGAGGATGTTACTATTACCCAGTTTAACAGTATTCATCCCTGCCAGTAATTGAACCTGCAATTCAGAGGACTGAATAACTCCTACAGATGGTGCATGGTGCAGAGCTATCTCGTCAGCAAATTCAGAGACTTGTCAGCAGTGGTGTATCTTTGTTTTGTGCTGCCCTAGGCAGACAAAATTCGGGCACCCCCACCCACATTGCACACATACGACCTGCCCAATCACCCACGTTGCACACCCACGACATGCCCCATCACCCCATTTCATGCCCCATCACACACATTGCACACACATTAAATGCCAAATTGCCCCATTACATGCTGCCATCACCCACATGGCATACAAACTAAATGCTCCATCACCCTCATTACATACCCCCATCATGTCCATTACATGCCACCATCACCCTCGTTACATACCCCCACCATGTCCATTACATGCCCCCATCACCCCAATTAATTGGAAGGAGCCAAAGCTTGCTGAACAGTGGGAAAGGGAGTGTAAATGTTTGAAGCACCAGCAGTGTGCTTTAACACCCTCTGGCAAAGTGCCGCCCTAGGTGAGTGCCGCCCCTGGCAAAGTGCCGCCCCTGGCGAAGTGCCGCCCTAGCGGAAGATACACTAAGCTTGTCAGATATATTATTTTCCCAGAAAGATAAGTTCCATCACCTTTCCAATCTTTCCATCTTGCCAATAAGAAGCCAGAATTTAAAATGAATAATTTGCCAATTAAACAAGAAGTGATGTCATCAATAGTAGACACATTTCAAAACACATTTTTCTCTTGATCTATGCATTACTTGCAGTTCCGCTAATTCAGAGTCCTTTATTTGTTCTATACATTTCAGTACACGCAATGTTTAGGGGAGGGAGTGTATCTTTGTGAATGTAGAAAATACAAAATGATGAAACATTATCTATATATTGTGTGAGCCCAACGAATCAAGACAATGCATGAAATAAGCGAGAGAGAGAGATGCTTTGAATGTGTCTTTTGCGTCTCCGGCTTATGACATCACCTTCTGGCTTGATTTGCTCATTTAAAGCATATTTTTATAGACTCATGTCAAAAATTTCTGTTTGGTTAAATACATTTGTTTGCAATTCTGCTCACACAATGTGCAGGTGATTTCTCATTATTCTTTAGGTTGAGTCCCTTTAAGCCCCCCTAACCCCCCTAACCCCAGTCTGTCCCAGGTTTCAGCTGGCAGGTGAGGTGTTAAGCTGAATGATTGGGACACAGTGAGCAGAGAGTGGTGTAAACATGTCCTTGGCAGGCCCAGGGTTTGGATTTAGTTGGCTGGCCAGTGCTACTTTGAAAACTCAGAAATCCATCTTCTGCCTCCAGTAAATACAGTTACCAAATACAGTGAGTCCAGAATCCTTACAGAGGATGGGGGGGGATCTAAATGAGCAGACCCCCCCCCCCCCCCCCCCATCCCCACCCAAGTAAGCCCATTGTAAGCTTCTGCACACAGTGCTGTGGAACAGGCGCATACCCTGTAGGGTAAAAACACATTATTATTTTTGGAGAAACATTTCATCCAAATAATTCACAACCCTCTTTCCTTTTTGGGTGATTTTGTTTTTTTTATTGTATAAATAGAAACATAGACTGTGTCGGCAGATAAGAACCATGCGGCCCATCTAGTCTGCCCATGTTCTAAATACTTTTTTTAGTCCCTAGTTCCCTATCTTATATCTAGGATAGCCTTGTGCCTATCCCATGCATGCTTAAACTCCTTCACTGTATTAACCTCTACCACTTCTACTGGAAGACTATTCCATGCATCCACTACCCTCTCAGTAAAGTAATACTTTCATTAGTCCCTGACCTTATCTTATATCTAGGATAGCCTTATACCTATCCCATGCATGCTTAAACTCCTTCACTGTATTAACCTCTACCACTTCTAGTCCCTGGCCTTATCTTATATCTAGGATAGCCTTATACCTATCCCATGCATGCTTAAACTCCTTCACTGGATTAACCTCTACCACTTCTACTGGAAGGCTATTCCATACATCCACTACCCTCTCACTAATGTAATGCTTTCATTAGTCCCTGGCCTTATCTTATATCTAGGATAGCCTTATACCTATCCCATGCATGCTTAAACTCCTTCACTGTATTAACCTCTACCACTTCTACTGAAAGACTATTCCATGCATCCACTACCCTCTTAGTAAAGTAATACTTTCATTAGTCCCTGGCCTTATCTTATATCTAGGATAGCCTTATACCTATCCCATGCATGCTTAAACTCCTTCACTGTATTAACCTCTACAGCTTCTACTGGAAGACTATTCCATACATCCACTACCCTCTCAGTAATGTAATACTTTCATTAGTCCCTGGCCTTATCTTATATCTAGGATAGCCTTATACCTATCCCATGCATGCTTAAACTACTTCACTGTATTAACCTCTACCACTTCTACTGGAAGGCTATTCCATACATCCACTACCCTCTCAGTAAAGTAATACTGTCATTAGTCCCTGACCTTATCTTATATCTAGGATAGCCATATACCTATCCCATGCATGCTTAAACTCCTTCACTGTATTAACCTCTACCACTTCTACTGGAAGACTATTCCATACATCCACTACCCTCTCAGTAAAGTAATGCTTTCATTAGTCCCTGGTCTTATCCTATATCTAGGATAGCCTAATACCTATCCCATGCATGCTTAAACTCCTTCACTGTATAAACCTCTACCACTTCTACTGGAAGACTATTTCATGCATCCACTACCCTCTCAGTAATGTAATACTTTCATTAGTCCCTGGCCTTATCTTATATCTAGGATAGCCTTATACCTTTCCCATGCATGCTTAAACTCCTTCACTGTATTAACCTCTACCACTTCTACTGGAAGACTATTCCATACATCCACTACCCTCTCAGTAATGTAATACTTTCATTAGTCACGGGCCTTATCTTATATCTAGGATAGCTTTATACCTATCCCATGCATGCTTAAACTCCTTCACTGTATTAACCTCTACCACTTCTACTGGAAGACTATTCCATGTATCCACTACCCTCTCAGTAAAGTAATACTTTCATTAGTCCCTGGCCTTATCTTATATCTAGGATAACCTTATACCTATCCCATGCATGCTTAAACTCCTTCACTGTATTAACCTCTACCACTTCTACTGGAAGACTATTCCATACATCCACTACCCTCTCAGTAAAGTAATACTTCCTGATATATATTTATATGTATACATCAATCAATATGACTTTTTCATCTTCTTTATGAGATACCATCAGTACTAACCTGCTAGATCTGGAATGGTTAAAAAAATAGATATATATATATATATTTTTTTCACTTCATAAGAACTTCTTGTGTTTCTGTTTTCCTACCCTGTATAGTGAACACACCAGGTCGGTGCCTCACCCCTTTGGCACTGGAAGGCTTCATATTCTCTAATACACTGCCAAATGCTCATTTGTTTTACCAGCAAAATACCAACTGGGTGGCATATGTTATAAGTCTATTATTCCTGGTCTGAAATATGCAAATACAGGAGTTTAAAGAGGAACTCCCAGCACTAAGGTATATTGCGAATAGAGATCCACAAAGATTCCAAGATTCAATGTGTTTATTGGGAATATATAGAAAATATATGTCTTATTTAAAA
>CM069863.1:7870283-7875283 GCA_036172795.1 Pelodytes ibericus | reverse complement strand
GATTTACCATGAATGTAAATATGTATAATGCACTTGTTGATTGTCATCCAGCACATACCCCCAACTTCTCTCAGAAGGGCCACAAGAGGGACACTTTTATTTGGGGGGGGGGGGAGCTGAAGATGTGACGTGTGACTTTATTAATAAATAATATTATAAATTTAATTTAACAACTCATTCACTGCAGTTTAAACTCACTTTACTGTGTGTTTTATTTCTGTGGAGTCTGTGATACAGTTATACAAAGCATACATTCTGACTCCCACCAAAGAGGGACAATAGAGGAGGAGAGAGGCACAGGGTGAAAATAGGACTGTGCCTCCTAAATAGAGACACTTGGCAGGTATGCAGATATCAGGCCAAAATTTCTTTCCAGCTCAGCTACTGTTGATTAATTTCTGTAGTTCACCATTTTGTGAATAAACCCTATGTATAAAAGATTATATATTAAAAATATCATTATCAGCAAGCAGCCTGCATTTTTAAGTACATAAAATTGGTAAAGTGATGTTTAATTTATACTTTATACACACTGTGCAAAAAAGAACAAAAATCAAATAGCGAAACATCAAATCTTCACAGCAAAAAGTGCTGCAAACTCTCATCACAGCAGCACACAACAGCTATATATATATAAAGTGTTTGCGTAGAACATGTGTTAATGAATATAAATGTTCCCCAGTCAGTGTGTATTACACTGACAGGGAAAGGACACAAATATACTTGATATATATTGGAGGATGGCGACCATCAGCAGGTTAGATATATAAATAGACAAGAATAATATATAAATAGTGTTATCTGAAACACAGAGATATAATGGTTATGAAAACTTTCCTCCATTGATGAGACCACCCATAGATTCTAAATGATAGTACCATGTCATGTGGGGTAAGGCAGAAGGTACAGTGTCTAGCTCATCATAGTCTAAAACCACCACTCAGCAAAGCTTCCAGGGTAGGCGTAATGACCTAGGTGCGCTCAACGCATTTCGCCCAAGGTTCATCAGGCCAAAGAGTGTGGCTATGGCATGGGGATTGCCAGGACATTTTAATTGTTCTCATGCCTATTGATAACTATGTATGCAATTTGATGAGTCATTTAGAACAAAAAATAAGTATGTTATTTACACAAAATTAATATGTAAAACACATTTGCGGCAGATTAAACACACATTATTGTGAGATTTTTAGCTGCTGATGAGTCTGTGATACAGTTAAGACAAACCAAACATACCGAGCTAAAATAAGGACTGTTGCCTAAATCAGGACACTTGGCAGTTATAGTGGACTGTAATCCCACACATCATTTTGCACTGGATTTATTTCCATTTTCAACTCCTATCAAGCTATACCAGTCCAAAAGGATGTTCCTGACCCAAATCCACATATACTTCTCTTCTCCCAGTGCCTATCTCTGCGGCCGCTAGGTGTCGCTGGCATACCCTGCGCGGTATTGCTGTGCCTGCGCTAATCTCTGCGGCCGCTAGGTGTCGAGGGGCATACACCTGCGCTGTGTTCCTGTGCCTGCGCTAATCTCTGCGGCCGCTAGGTGTCGCTGGCATACCCTGCGCGGTATTTCTGTGCCTGTGCTAATCTCTGCGGCCGCTAGATGTCGCTGGCATACCCTGCGCTGTGTTCCTGTGCCTGCGCTAATCTCTGCGGCCGCTAGGTGTCGCCGGTACGCACCCAGAGGGGGTTGGTGTCTCAGCTCTCTGCACAATGACTGACACTGACCAAAGTTACCCGGAATAAGGACAGCACGCATGTGCACGGACCCGGATGTGAAAGGCTCCGCTCAGATCTCTCATTACCGCAGCCGGGCTGTACCAGGCTGTGCCGGGCCGAGCCGTGCCGAACCGTGCCAGGCGCAAATGGACCAGAACTGGCGGCCTCCTGACACCCGGTGCACCTCTCTGACCCGGGAGCAAGAACTACCGGGCTCACCTGGACCTAACCCGGGCCAAAGGAAAATCCGGCTGACATGCTTCATTAAAACAAAAGACTTTAACCCTTTGTAGACCCCTTACTAAAAAAGAAAAAATAATAATAATTTAGACATCACATCAAGGGATCAGCCCCCTGGGTGTCCACCTTTCCCTGGAGATCCTAGCAGAGAACAAGGTTTTCTAGACTGGCACGGGTTCTAGACTGGTATGGTTTCTAGACTGGCACGGGTTCTAGGTTACTCAACATTCTGTCGGGGAGACTGGCTCTAGCAAGGAACCCTGATCATTGCATGAGGTGTTAGTGTGGTGATGCATGTATTTATTAACGAACGTAAAGAAATTACTGATTTATTAATTATCTGAGATTCAGATGTTTGTTTGCAGGGGAACCCCCAATTTTTGTGTTTTTTATTTTTTTAATTATTATTGAATTAAAGAACATTGGGAAGTGAGTCGGGGAAATGCAGATGAATGATCTTTTACCGTTAATGGTTGATACAATTAAACTCTTGGTAGCCCATTTTCGGAAGCCCTTATCGGTTTTGGGGGGATTTAGGCTTGTTACACAGCGGAGATTTATTTCTTTGTTGGTGGTCTTGGAATTTGGCAGTATCCCACATATGCATCTCCATCTTCACCATTTTCGTCGGTTCTGTTGATGCCGAAAATGGATTTCCGAGGGAAGAAGTATGAACGGGGCAGTACCTGGTCAGAACCGAATGGTGGAGCTGCTCCAGCTCTGGGGTAATGACTCGGTGCAGATGGAACTGGAGAGCTGCCTCCGGAACCAGCATGTGTTTATCCGCATCGCGGACCGTGCTGAGAGAGAAGGGATCCACCGCCACCGGGGGACCAGTGCAGAGAGAAGATCAAGAAGATGGAAGCTGGATATCGGAGGCTGAAGGACAACAGCAAGACCCTACGCAGCGGCCGAGCGTGGAATTTTACAGAAGAGATGACTTGGTGCTACCCATCGGCCCACCCTACTCCTATGGTTCCTGGGGCCAGGAGGGTGCTGCCCCAGCCTTTGCTCCAGGGGTCGCTATCCGATGGGTTTCCTGCCCCTTCTCGCAGTATGGCCATGCTCAACATCCGGAGCTCATGGAGATAAAGTGTGAGGAGGTTCAGTCGATGACCAGTGCTTGACCCCAGAACCTCCCCCATCAATGACGTACATCCAGACTCAGGAGGTGAGGAAGAGGAGGAAGATCATTCCTTGTTGGAGAGGGGAGCTGTAGATTCGCCCATATCTAGGGTGGATGTGCAGGTGACGTCAGCGTCTCACCCTCAGTATGGTCCATCAGCACAGTTCTGTTTTTTACACTATTCGTACTTATTAACTTCTTAAAGCACAATTCTGGGTACGGAAACTTGTTTAATTGAAAGGCTGTAGACATTTTACATAGGAAAGCTTTAATGACAAAATAAAATCCTTAATTGGGTCCTCTTTGCTCTGTATAGCTCTATCAGGGGCGACACATTATTTAGAATCTTTGCTCTGTATAGCTCTATCAGGGGCGGAACATTATTAGAATCTTTGCTCTGTATAGCTCTAATCAGGGGCAGACATGTTGTTTAGAATCTTTAGATCTGTATAGCTCTATCAGGGGCAGACATGTTGTTTAGAATCTTTGCTCTGTATAGCTCTATCAGGGGGCGGACATGTTGTTTAGAATCTTTGCTCTGTATAAGCTCTATCAGGGGGTGAACATGTTGTTTAGAATCTTTGCCTCTGTATAGCTCAATCAGGGCGGACATGTTGTTTAGAATCTTTGCTCTGTATAGCTCTATCAGGGGTGACATGTTGTTTAAATCATTTGCTCTGTATAGCTCTATCAGGGGGAGGACTGTTGTTTAGCATCTTTGCTCTGTAGAGCTCTATCAGGGGGAGGACATGTTGTTTAGCAACTTTGCTCTGTATACTCTATCAGGGGGCAGACATGTGCTAGAATCTTTGCTCTGTATAGCTCTATCAGGGGCGGACATGTTGTTTATGAATCTGTGCTCTGTATAACTCTATCAGGGGGCAGACATGTTGCTTAGAAACTTTGCTCTGTATAGTTCTATCAGGGGTCGACATGTTGTTTAAGAATCTGTGCTCTGTATAACTATCAGGGGGCAGACAGTTGTTTGGAATCTTTGCTCTGTATAGCTCTATCAGGGGCGGACATGTTGTTTAGATATCTTTGCTCTGTATAGCTCTATCAGGGGGTGGACATGTTGTTGTTTAGAATATTTGCTCTGTATAGCTCTTCACAGGGGGTGGATATGTGTTTAGAATCTTTGCTCTGGTATAGCTCTATCAGGGGGCAGACATGTGTTTAGAATCTTGGCTCGTATAGCTCTATCAGGGCAGACATGTTGTTTGGAATCTTGGGTTGAGATTTTTCCATCACCTGACCTATGATTTTAAACATGTCCCGCTCCTGATAGAGCGTATAGGGAGCAAAAAGGATCCAATAAGAAATGTTATTTGTAGCTTTTCATTAAAACAGTTCTATTTATTTGTGCTTACATAGAGGATAGAATGAAAACGGAAGTGCCCCTAGTATGAGATAAGCTGGCAGGTACTTTTATAGTATTTTATTGCTTGAGGACAATATTAAGTCTCCGGAGGAGGTAGCATGGCCGGTATCTCATGAAAGAAAAGTTAGCGACCGTACCGGCAGCTGTCACGCTTCCATGGGATGCAGGCAGCCCGCTCAGGTCAGACTGTCTCTTTCTGCTAGTAGCAGAGAAACCAACACTCCAAACAGAACCCTGACAGACCCTTTAAGCAAACACCAGCCTCCCGAGCCTGCTCTTAGTCAGGTGTAACAGGATGCCATTTGTATACCTATCTCCTAAAATGAAGTCTACTCATACAGAGAGAAAACAGGGAATCTAGGTGGGAATTTAAACTTTAAACCCAAAGTTGGTTAAAATGCATCTGAACTGGAGAAATCTTTTCAACTCAGATACTTTAGCTTAAGTTAAAATTCATATCTCAATTCCCTGCAATTTGTATCTATATTTAGAAGACTCTAGGTAAACCAACTCAAATGAAGAGATG
>CM069863.1:7777985-7870083 GCA_036172795.1 Pelodytes ibericus | reverse complement strand
TCTCTCTCTCTCTCTCTCTCTCTCTCTCTCTCTCTCTCTCTCTCTCTCTCTCTCTCTCTCTCTCTGTCTCTCTCGTGTTTACACTGTTTTTACTTATTTTGGTGCAAACTAGCAGACTGTTGCAGAATCTTATTAAACTGTTTGAATTCTCTGTGTCAGGACAGAACTTGTAACATATAATCTGTGTCTTTTACTTTGCTGGTCAGAGATGCTCCTGAAAGCTTGTCATTCCAACATACTATTAAATCAAAAATAAAAGGCATTACAAAATCTGACATTCTATTTTGCATCTGAATTACTAGTCTAATAAATGTTCTCCAAACCACAGTAATTATTTTTAAAGAGGTATTAAAAGGTATGGTGGAGCTCAGGCAGTGAGTTCCACCATACAGGCAGTGTGTGACTGCATGCATCCCTATAGTGCCTGGGCTGGACGCACAGTGCCATGGACCCCTGTGACACAGGCTAGGATGCCAATCCCAAATCAATGTTTCTGTTACAGAAATAGTAGTAGATACACTGAGTAATCTGCCAGTGGAAGTAGTAGATGGCACATGAATTGAGAAATCCCTGGGGTGTAAATAAGACAATCCTGACGAACAAATAAACCTGACCCTGAATCGACATTTGGACTGGTACCGACCTGGCGAGGGGCAGAGAGGGCAGGGAAGTCGCTTCCCTGAGGTGCCAGCAGGGACTGGTCCTCATTGCGGTGGCAGTGGGTATTTGTTCCCTTGAAGGAAAAGACCTGCACTTGGCAGAACTGCACGCGCATAGATCAAGAGAAAACTGTCTGTGGTGTCTTCTGTTTAATAACAAATAACACTTTTCCCTTGGAAAGAAGTTCATTTGCAGATCAAGCCACCAGGTGATGTCATATACAGGAGACTTACTGACAGTGTCCTTTTATTTTATATAGATTATATTTATAGTAAGAAATGTTTTCCTCTGTGAAGTCTTTGGTTTTTTTACCCATACACAGCAAGCGCACTGAGTGTTACAACCTACGTGGACCTGACGCGTTTCACATAGAATCTGTACCGCCGGGCCTTTATAACTCTGTACAGTGCACTTGATGCAATATATGACATAATCAGTACATCTCCAAGGATGGGAAGACAAAGGACCAAACAACAGATAGCTAGCATTGCTGTGGTGACCCCTGCTGGAATAATGTGGTAAGTTCCATCTTGCAGGGATTTAACCATGGAATGTAAATATGTATAATGAACTGTGTTGAATTGTCATCCTAGCACATACCCCCCAACTTTCTCAGAAGGCCAAAGAGGGACACTTTTATTTTGGTGGGGGGGGGGGGGGGAGCTGAAGATGTGACTGTGTGACTTTATTAATAAATATTATATAAATTTAATTTAACAACTCATTCACTGCAGTTTAAACTCACTTTACTGTGTGTTTTATTGCTGTGGAGTCTGTGATACAGTTATACAAAGCAAACATTCTGACTCCCACCAAAGAGGGACAATAGAGGAGGAGAGAGGCACAGGGTGAAAAATAGGGACTGTGCCTCCTAAATAGAGACACTTGGCAGGTATGCAGATATCAGGCCAAAAATTCTTTCCAGCTCAGCTACTGTTGACTTAATTTCTGTAGTTCACCATTTTGTGAATAAACCCTATGTATAAATGATTATATATTAAAAATATCATTATCAGCAAGCAGCCTGCATTTTTAAGTACAATAAAATTGGTAAAGTGATGTTTAATTTATACTTTAATACACACTGTGCAAAAAAGAACAAAAATCACATAGCGAAACATGCAAATCTTCACAGCAAAAAGTGCTGCAAACTCTCATCACAGGCAGCCACACAACAGCTATATATATATAAAGTGTTTTGCGTAGAACATGTGTTAATGAATATAAATGTTCCCCAGTCAGTGTGTATTACACTGACAGGGAAAGGGACACAAATATACTTTATATATATTGGAGGATGGCTGACCATCAGCAGGTTAGATATATAAATAGACAAGAATAAATATAAATAGTGTTATCTGAAACACAGAGATATAATGGTTATTAAAACCTTTCCTCCATTGATGAGACCACCCATAGATTCTAAATGATAGTACCATGTCATGTGGGGTAAGGCAGAAGTACAGTGTCTAGCTCATCATAGTCTAAAACCACCACTCAGCAAAGCTTCCAGGGTAGGCGTAATGACCTAGGTGCGCTCAACGCATTTCGCCCAAGTCAGTCAGGCCAAAGAGTGTGGCTATGGCATGGGGGATTGCCAGGACATTTTAATTGTTCTCATGGCCTATTGATAACTATGTATGCAATTTGATGAGTCATTTAGAACAAAAAATAAGTATGTTATTTACACAAATTAATATGTAAAACACATTTGCGGCAGATTAAACACACATTATTGTGAGATTTTATTGCTGATGAGTCTGTGATACAGTTAGACAAACCAAACATACCGAGCTAAAATAAGGACTGTTGCTCCTAAATCAGGACACTTGGCAGTTATAGTGGACTGTAATCCCACACATCATTTTGCACTGGATTTATTTCCATTTTCAACTCCTATCAAGCTAAACCAGTCCAAAAGGATGTTCCTGACCCAAATCCACATATACTTCTCTTCTCCCTGTGCTAATCTCTGCGGCCGCTAGGTGTCGCTGGCATACCCTGCGCGGTATTGCTGTGCCTGCGCTAATCTCTGCGGCCGCTAGGTGTCGCGGGCATACCCTGCGCTGTGTTCCTGTGCCTGCGCTAATCTCTGCGGCCGCTAGGTGTCGCTGGCATACCCTGCGCGGTATTTCTGTGCCTGTGCTAATCTCTGCGGCCGCTAGATGTCGCTGGCATACCCTGCGCTGTGTTCCTGTGCCTGCGCTAATCTCTGCGGCCGCTAGGTGTCGCCGGTACGCACCCAGAGGGGGATGGTGTCTCAGGCTCTCTGCACAATGACTGACACGGACCAAAGTTATCCCGGAATAAGGACAGCACGCATGTGCACGGACCCGGATGTGAAAGGCTCCGCTCAGATCCTCATTACCGCAGCCGGGCTGTACCAGGCTGTGCCGGGCCGAGCCGTGCCGAACCGTGCCAGGCGCAAATGGACCAGAACTGGGCGGCCTCCTGACACCCGGTGCACCTCTCTGACCCGGGAGCAAGAACTACCGGGCTCACCTGGACCTAACCCGGGCCAAAGGAAAATCCGGCTGACATGCTTCATTAAAACAAAAGACTTTAACCCTTTGTAGACCCCCCTTACTAAAAAAGAAAAAATAATAATAATTTAGCATCACATCAAGGGATCAGCCCCCCTGGGTGTCCACCTTTCCCTGGAGATCCTAGCAGAGAACAAGGTTCTAGACTGGCACGGGTTCTAGACTGGTATGGGTTCTAGACTGGCACGGGTTCTAGGTTACTCAACATTCTGTCGGGGAGACTGGGCACTAGCAAGGAACCCTGATCATTGCATGTGGTGTTAGTGGTGGTGATGCATGTATTTATTAACGAACGTAAAGAAATTACTGATTTATTAATTATCTGAGATTCAGATGTTTGTTTGCAGGGAACTCCCAATTTTTGTGTTTTTTTATTTTTTTTAATTATTATTGAATTAAAAGAACATTGGGAAGTGAGTCGGGGAAATGCAGATGAATTGATCTTTTACCGTTAATGGTTGATACAATTAAACTCTTGGTAGCCCATTTTCGGAAGCCCTTATCGGTTTTGGGGGGATTTAGGCTTGTTACACAGCGGAGATTTATTTCTTTGGTTGGTGGTCTTGGAATTTGGCCGTTATCCACACTACGCATCTCCATCTTCACCATTTTCCGTCGGTTCTGTTGATGCCGAAAATGGATTTCCGAGGGAAGAAGTATGAACGGGGCAGTAACTGGTCAGACCCCGAAGTGGTGGAGCTGCTCCAGCTCTGGGGTAATGACTCGGTGCAGATGGAACTGGAGAGCTGCCTCCGGAACCAGCATGTGTTTAACCGCATCGCGGACGTGCTGAGAGAGAAGGGGATCCACCGCACCGGGGACCAGTGCAGAGAGAAGATCAAGAAGATGAAGCTGGAATATCGGAGGCTGAAGGACAACAGCAAGACCCTACGCAGCGGCCGAGCGTGGAAGTTTTACGAAGTGATGGACAGGGTGCTAACCCATCGGCCCACCCTATCCTATGGTTCCCTGGGGCCAGGAGGAGTGCTGCCCCAGCCTTTGCTCCAGGGGTCGCTATCCGATGGGTTTCATGCCCACTTCTCGCAGTATGGCCATGCTCAACATCCGGAGCTCATGGAGATAAAGTGTGAGGAGGTTCAGTCCGATGACCAGTGCTTGACCCCTGAACCTCCCCCATCAATGACTTACATCCAGGACTCAGGAGGCGAGGAAGAGGAGGAAGATCATTCCTTGTTGGAGAGGGGAGCTGTAGATTCGCCCATATCTAGGGTGGATGTGCCAGGTGACGTCAGCGTCTCACCCTCAGGTATGGTCCATCAGCACAGTTCTGTTGTGTTACACTATTCGTACTTATTAACTTCTTAAAGCACAATTCTGGGTACGGAAACTTGTTTAATTGAAAGGCTGTAGACATTTTACATAGGAAAGCTTTAATGACAAAATAAAAATCCTTATTGGGTCCTCTTTGCTCTGTATAGCTCTATCAGGGGGCGGACACATTATTTTGAATCTTTGCTCTGTATAGCTCTATCAGGGGGCGGACACATTATTTAGAATCTTTGCTCTGTATAGCTCTATCAGGGGCAGACATGTTGTTTAGAATCTTTGATCTGTATAGCTCTATCAGGGGCAGACATGTTGTTTAGAATCTTTGCTCTGTATAGCTCTATCAGGGGGCGGACATGTTGTTTAGAATCTTTGCTCTGTATAGCTCTATCAGGGGGTGAACATGTTGTTTAGAATCTTTGCTCTGTATAGCTCAATCAGGGGCGGACATGTTGTTTAGAATCTTTGCTCTGTATAGCTCTATCAGGGGGTGAACATGTTTAAGATCTTTGCTCTGTATAGCTCTATCAGGGGGAGGACATGTTGTTTAGCATCTTTGCTCTGTAGAGCTCTATCAGGGGGAGGACATGTTGTTTAGCATCTTTGCTCTGTATAACTCTATCAGGGGGCAGACATGTTGCTTAGAATCTTTGCTCTGTATAGCTCTATCAGGGGGCGGACATGTTGTTTAGAATCTGTGCTCTGTATAACTCTATCAGGGGGCAGACATGTTGCTTAGAAACTTTGCTCTGTATAGCTCTATCAGGGGTCGGACATGTTGTTTAGAATCTGTGCTCTGTATAACTCTATCAGGGGGCAGACATGTTGTTTGGAATCTTTGCTCTGTATAGCTCTATCAGGGGGCGGACATGTTGTTTAGAATCTTTGCTCTGTATAGCTCTATCAGGGGGTGGACATGTTGTTTAGAATATTTGCTCTGTATAGCTCTATCAGGGGGTGGATATGTTGTTTAGAATATTTGCTCTGTATAGCTCTATCAGGGGGTGGATATGTTGTTTAGAATCTTTGCTCTGTATAGCTCTATCAGGGGGCAGACATGTTGTTTAGAATCTTTGCTCTGTATAGCTCTATCAGGGGGCAGACATGTTGTTTGGAATCTTGGGTGAGATTTTCCATCACCTGACCTATGATTTTAAACATGTCCGCTCCCTGATAGAGCTATAGGGAGCAAAAAGGATCCAATAAGAAATGTTATTTGTAGCTTTTCATTAAAACAGTTCTATTTATTTGTGCTTACATAGAGGATAGAATGAAAACGGAAGTGCCCCTAGTATGAGAATAAGCTGGCAGGTACTTTTAATAGTATTTTATTGGCTTGAGGACAATATTAAGTCTCCGGAGGAGGTAGCATGGCCGGTATCTCATGAAGAAAAGTTAGCGACCGTACCGGGAAAGCTGTCACGCTTCCATGGGATGCAGGCAGCCCGCTCAGGTCAGTGACTGTCTCTTTCTGCTAGTAGCAGAGAAACCAACACTCCAAACAGACCCCTGACAGACCCTTTAAGCAAACACCAGCCTCCCGAGCCTGCTCTTAGTCGGGGTAACAGGATGCCATTTGTATAAATATCTCCTAAAATGAAGTCTACTCAATACAGAGAGAATAACAGGGAATCTAGGTGGGAATTTAAACTTTAAACCAAAGTTGGTTAAAATGCATCTGAACTGGAGAATCTTTTCAACTCAGATACTTTAGCCTTAAGTTTAAAATTCATATCTCAATTCCCTGCAATTTGTATCTATATTTAGAAGACTCTAGTAAACCAACTCAAATGAAGGAGATGGACCAAGGTATACTAGTAAGTACTCCAGGGGATGACATTACCTAGGTTTGTCCTATAACCCAGCTGGTGGGTAGAGTGTTACTTCCTTGGCTTTGTAGTCAAATCTTGGAAGACTCTTGCATAGTTGCCAACATCGGCCATGTTTCCAGGGACACGTATTTGTTCCACATGCTGCAGAAAGAGCATGCAAAGTGCAGCCTGGCAGTATGTAGGATGGATATACGCACAGACACAATCCAATTAATCAGTCAGGGTGGAGATCTCACAGGACCTACCATGATTAATTAATTGTATAGTGTCTGTGTGTATATCCATCCTACATACTGCCAATGGAAAATGTGTAATTTGCAAATTAGACCACAGGTGATGATGTCATAAGCAGGCGACTCCACAGACACATCTGAAACACATTTTTCTACTAATTTAGGCATTTACTTGCAATCCTGCTGACACAACATCTGTAGATCATATTCAGTCATTCTTTATTCTCTACATGCAGTGTAAGCAGTGTTTAAATCATACTGCCCCTTTAATGGCCAAAGTGTCATTTGCATATTGGGCCACCCGGTGATGTCATAAGTTGGAGACCACAAAGATATATTTGAAACACATTGCTCTGTGCATTTGCTTGGAATTCTGCTGACATTCTATGTTTCTATTAATTTCAGAGGACTTGAAGGTAGGTAGGCAATGCAATAGAGCAGCAGGAAATGCTAGCAGAATGCTTGGTTGCATAGGGAGAGGTATTAGCACAATGCTTGGTTGTATTGGGAGAGGTATTAGCACAATGCTTGGTTGTATTGGGAGAGGTATTAGCACAATGCTTGGTTGTATTGGGAGAGGTATTAGCACAATGCTTGGTTGTATAGGGAGAGGTATTAGCACAATGCTTGGTTGTATTGGGAGAGGTATTAGCACAATGCTTGGTTGTATTGGGAGAGGTATTAGCACAATGCTTGGTTGTATTGGGAGAGGTATTAGCACAATGCTTGGTTGTATTGGGAGAGGTATTAGCACAATGCTTGGTTGTATTGGGAGAGGTATTAGCACAATGCTTGGTTGTATTGGGAGAGGTATTAGCACAATGCTTGGTTGTATTGGGAGAGGTATTAGCACAATGCTTGGTTGTATTGGGAGAGGTATTAGCACAATGCTTGGTTGTATAGGGAGAGGTATTAGCACAATGCTTGGTTGTATAGGGAGAGGTATTAGCAGAATGCTTGGTTGTATTGGGAGAGGTATTAGCACAATGCTTGGTTGTATAGGGAGAGGTATTAGCACAATGCTTGGTTGTATAGGGAGAGGTATTAGCACAATGCTTGGTTGTATAGAGAGAGGTATTAGCAGAATGCTTGGTTGTATAGGGAGAGGTATTAGCAGAATGCTTGGTTGGATAGGGAGAGGTATTAGCAGAATGCTTGGTTGTATAGAGAGAGGTATTAGCAGAATGATTGGTTGTATAGGGAGAGGTATTAGCAGAATGCTTGGTTTCATAGGGAGAGGTATTAGCAGAATGCTTGGTTGGATAGGGAGAGGTATTAGCAGTAGGAAGAGGGAAGTGCTCAAGCCATTGTACAGAGCACTGGTGAGACCTCACTTGGAGTATTGTACAGAGCACTGGTGAGACCTCACTTGGAGTATTGTACAGAGCACTGGTGAGACCTCACTTGGAGTATTGTACAGAGCACTGGTGAGACCTCACTTGGAGTATTGTACAGAGCGCTGGTGAGACCTCACTTGGAGTATTGTACAGAGCGCTGGTGAGACCTCACTTGGAGTATTGTACGCAATACTGGAGACCGTATCTCCAGAAGGATATTGATACTTTGGAGAGAGAGTTCAGAGAAGGGCTACTAAACTGGTTCATGGGTTGAAGGATAAAACTTACCAGGAAAGGTTAAAGCATCTTAACATGTATAGCTTGGAGGAAAGACTAGACAGGGGGGATATGATAGAAACATTTATATACATAAAGGGAATCAACACAGTAACCGAGGAGAGTATATTTAAAAGAAGAAAAACTACCACAACTAGAGGACATAGTCTTAAATTAGAGGGGCAACGATTTAAAAGTAATATCAGGAAGTATTACTTTACTGAGAGGGTAGTGGATGTATGGAATAGCCTTCCAGTAGAAGTGGTAGAGGTTAATACAGTGAAGTAGTTTAAGCATGCATGGGATAGGTATAAGGCTATCCTAGATATAAGATAAGGCCAGGGACTAATGAAAGTATTACATTACTGAGAGGGTAGTGGATGTATGGAATAGTCTTCCAGCAGAAGTGGTAGAGGTGAACACAGTCAAGGATTTTAAGCATGCGTGGGATAGACACAAGGCTATCCTAGCTATAAGACCGGGAACGGGGGACTAATAAAAGTACTCAAAAAAAATAATAATTGGGCAGACTAGATGATAAACTTTATTCTCTATATTCACACTGTAAATTTATATAAATCAATTGGAGAGAAAAAAAAACTGGCACAAAAATTCCTTTATTTATTGTTAGATGACTAAAGTAACAGTGATAAGATTAACAGTGTGTTTTATGTAAAATGTCCTCTACTGAATGGAGAATCACGTAACTGTCGGTGAAAGCGCTCAGTCCTGCAAGTCCTTGTGAATCCGCGGTCAGGTTGACCCTGTGCAGAGATCTGTAAATATGTGTCTGCGCTCTATGGCGTCTGTTGCTTTAAGGAGTCCCGCGGCTTGCAGCAGAGAACACTGCACAGCGTATGGCTCTGAACTGAGAAGTCTCACAGTTTGAGGCATTTACAAACGGCAGGAATGAAAAGGTTCCAGTATCCGCCCCATCTGCCTTATCCAAACATCTCCAAGCCAAATACCTTCATCGCCATGTCCGCGCACTTTGAAAGCTTCTCCTGCCGTGCAAAACACTTTAAAATCCGCAAGCAGGGGCCTAGAGAGTGATGCGGGGGCTGTGAGTGGAAATATAACTGCCCCCTATGTTTTCGCAAATGATGCTGTATTGCGGACAACATGTCTTAAAGGACAACTGTCCGCCGAAAATTAAATTGGTAGGCTTTTTAAATATACTTTAATGAAAGAATACAAATAAAGCCCCTTTATTTTGCTCTGTCTGCGGTGTATCAGGGGGCAGACATGTTGTTTAGAATCTTGGGTCAGATCTTACTTCATTTTGAGCCATCTCTAACCCCAAGATTCTAAACATGTCTGCCCCCTGTAAGAGCTGCACGTAGCAAAGAGGGCTCAATAAGTTACTTTCATTTAAACTGTTACTAGTTAAAAATTCCACACTCTTTTCCATTAAATATAAATGTATTTTTTTCCCCATCAGTTCTTTCAAAAGGGCTCTGTCACCTAAACATAACTCATTCTGTGAATGTAGAGAATAAAACAAAGATCTATACATTGTTTAAGCAGAAGAGCTAGCATGAATATCTGAGCATGTAGAAAAATAGGTCAAGGGAAGTGCACCATGCGCCAGCATAAGCAAAAAAAATAAAATAAAAAGTAGTGGTCGTTTGAACTCTGCAGGATGAAGGCCACAAAGCAAGATCTTGCTCTCGTTTGGAAAAGTAAAATAGTCAGACCTAATGAAATTTGCATTAACAAAAATAGATATAATCTCCAGGAAGGTTCATTTGTATGGCTGTGCTTAATTTAAAGGGACAGTATCGCCTAAACATTGTTTTTTTTTTTTTATTGTTTTTTTTTAGGCTTTTTAGCAAAAGTCTAAATTAGGAGAAAAACGTGTTTTAAATGTGTCTGTGGAGTCTCCTGTTTATGACATAATCTGTGACACGGAATGCAAATGACACATTTGCTGTTGACAATCAGTTCATTTGCATACCTTGCCACAGGTGATGTCATTAGCAGGAGACTGCCACAGACACATGTTTCTCCTAATTTAGGCATTTGCTGGCAGTTTTGCTAATACAGTCTATAGCTAATGTGTTACGCTCTACATTGACAGCAATGTTTGGGGGATACTGTCCCTTTAACTGTGTGACTGACCTGCATTAAATCCTTCCTATCTGCTGCTGGCTGATTTAAAGGGACAGTGTCACCTAGGCAGTGCTTACAATGTGAGTTCTAAAGCATTATCTAAACATTATAGGTTTTATTCTTGAAGGAGGGAACATAATTTACTTATATCAAAGTAAAAAACAAAAAAACAAAACAGTATTAAATGTGCCTTAGGATCACAACAGGCAACTGTTGACTTTATTAAAGAGGGAATTACAAACTTAAGCACTATCAGACTCTGCTATTTTGGTCTTTATGTGGCAGTTCTCTTGCCAATTCCTGGCTCTTAATGTCTACCATAGAAAATATATATTTTTTTTTTTTTAACATTTGCAACTTTATTAATTTGCTGCCAGTTCTGCTCATGTCATGTATAGATCTTTTTTTTTTATGCCTCTCCCACAAGGTCAATTTAAAGAAATAACTCTCCAGAGCTGAGGGGGTTAATCAGATCCACTTCCAGCGCATGAAAAGTTATTATTCTTTTTTAAAAAAAAAAAAAAATAATAATCTGGGTCAAAAGTGAGATCGGGGGGGTGGGTTTCTGAAGTGAAAGAGTTAAAAGAACAAGAATGTATCTGTGGGAAAGATGTGTGTATATATGACACATATAGGAGCATGCTAAGCACTAGGAGGAGGTTCAGGGTGACCAGCTGAGTGGGTAGTTTGGTAGCCGCCCCCTCCAAGGTTGTGGTCAGATCTCTATGAGATCCCATCTCAGTCTTGGTAGCACAGCTCCCAGGGTTATTCCCCAATAATCTCTTACAGCATTGAGCAGCTATCATCAGGTCCTGAGCTCTGGACCCGAGTGTCTGGGAGATTTGGGGACAAGTAAGAGCCCTGCGGACTGAGAGGCGTGCACCAGGTTTTACTTTTGCACTTGTACGGTGAGTATAATTTAGAAATACTGGGGCAAGTTTGCTGGCCTCCTGCCAAACCAAAGATAATGCATCAGAGTGATGTCATAAACGGGAGACAGATCTGACGCATTGAGACTCTGTTTGCAATTCTCTTTTATTACAATTAGAGCGGTGTTTAGGTGACAAAGTCCCTTTTACCCTCCCGTGCTAGATGTATACTGCGGCAGATCTTGGAAATCCTAAAAATTGCCACTTTATTTATTTTTGACACTGCACACTCATTGCCCGCTCCTCCAGCATGCAAAGGGTTGTTGAGATTATTTCGGGGCTTAACAAATATTTGTAGACTCTAAACAAACCAATTTAGGAGCCAGCCTGGTTATTTTTAGGAGCCAGTGCTCTCTATGTAAAATAATAACAAAAAAACCTAGTATCCAGGTAATACAATTTAACCTGTGATGTGTCAGCAACTTATTCAGGGCATACTTCTGACTTTGTGGCACTGACGGAGTTAAATTAAGAACAGTGATTCCTATGGTTTTTTTAAAGATTTTTTTTTTTTTTTCTGCCGCTGACTTCATGGTCCTCATTTTGTTTTCCAGGCTTCAGTGAGTCTAACATGGCCGGCTCCTCTGGGCCCAGCGGACAGCAGAGGTTCTGGAGGAAGAGGAAGGTGCGGGAGCCACTGGACTCTCTCATCACGCGTGTGTTGGTCAACCAGCGGGCGACGGAGGAACGATTCCTGCAGCTGGAGGAGCGCAGGATGGAGCAGGAACAGAAGGCAGAGGAGCGGAGACTGCAGCTAGACCGTCAGCACGAACTGCGCATGTTCAGCGTTTTTGCCCAGATGCTTGGGATGCTGCGCCCAGGTGGTGGGGAACCTGGACCTCACCCCACCACGGAGCCAGGCTTCCCCGAAGAAGGGGAGGCTCTGGGCAGAGGCGGAACTGGTGAGGTCCAAGAGTCTGAGCTCAGCGAGGTCTATAACTGTAACCAATTCTGCAGCCCCTATCTGTCCACTCGTGGCAACATTCTCAGTGGCTTTCGTGGCTCATCGGAGGAGGGATACCGGGCATATCACGAAGACAAATATGATGAGGACAAGAACCCTAATGTAAGTATAGCAGGTTCCATCTCACGCTCCAGAACCGTGCCAACAGCACGGAACTCTGGGAGCTAGATCACTCTACCATGTATTGATCACCCCGGTCAGGTTCTCCTTTGTCTGTGTGCAGCCCAGGCTCACAGTCATGCTCCCAGGAGGCCTCTCGTGTTCATTGTGACTGTTCTGCCATCTGAGCATCAGGTATAGACAACCTGGGAAAAATGACTGTGTGCCTGGGCCATCTGGGTGACGTGGCATGTCCTGGGCGTGCAATCTGAATGACATGGCATGTCCTGGGCGTGCAATCTGGGTGCTGCGGCATGTCCTGGGCGCGCAATCTGAGTGACGTGGCATGTCCTGGGAGTGCAATCTGGGTGCTGCGGCATGTCCTGGGCGTGCAATCTGGGTGCTGCGGCATGTCCTGGGCGTGCAATCTGAGTGACGTGGCATGTCCTGGGCGTGCAATCTGAGTGACGCGGCATGTCCTGGCCGTGCAATCTGGGTGCTGCGGCATGTCCTAGGCGTGCAATCTGGGTGCTGCGGCATGTCCTAGGCGTGCAATCTGGGTGCTGCGGCATGTCCTGGGAGTGCAATCTGGGTGCTGCGGAATGTCCTGGGAGTGCAATCTGGGTGCTGCGGAATGTCCTGGCCGTGCAATCTGGGTGCTGTGGCATGTCCTAGGCATGCCATCTAGGTGCTGTTTCAAGTGCCATTGGTGCTGCAAGGTGCTGCTCTGGCTAGGGATGTGGGGGCAATAACGAAAGGTGAGATGGAGAGGGGAATGAGAAAACAGCTGTGCACTCCACTCACCGGGTAGATGTAAAATGAGATGCTTTAATGGTGAAAACCGTGTTCCAGAACAGACAAAAAAGGATAAATCCACGGATGATAGAGTCCACAGGAATGCAGTCTAACGCGTTTCGCGTGAAAAACACGCTTAATCATAGGTGCGGTACCAGTGAGCACAGATATCCTATATACAGGTGATTAACCAATGGGATCTCAGTCCTATTATGTGTGGGATGCATACCGGTGTGTGATTTAACCCACGAAGTGCTGGAAGGAAGTAAAGTGAAATGATGTGACAGTGAAAAAATTTTTTTAAAAAAATTATGGTATATATATGTGCGTGATGTGAAAAAAAGAGAGACAGGGAAGTGCAAGAAACAATAGATGGAAACAAATGAGATGGAGAGGGGCCCTGTCTCTGATTAGTTATTTTCGCTTGTGTAACAAACCCCTTTCTTGCTTTTGTTTCGTCACCAGGGCATCATCAATTTTGGGACCAGTGAAAACAAACTGTGCTTTGACCTAATGAGCAAGCGGGTAGGTATGGGCTGGGGTGAGGGATGTTTGTTGACGGGATATTGAGGGATTAGGAGTCTGTTATATTTGGGTGGTGACCAGTCTTTGTCCCGGGCGCTTTGTTTATTTTTCGAGGAATTTTTATATTTACAGCTGGGAATGTTTCATCTCGAGGACAATGTTTTTACAAAG
This sequence comes from Pelodytes ibericus, assembly GCA_036172795.1. NCBI lineage: Eukaryota > Metazoa > Chordata > Amphibia > Anura > Pelodytidae > Pelodytes > Pelodytes ibericus. The sequence goes on along the minus strand of CM069863.1, from coordinate 7,856,320 downwards.
TTTAAAGTTCATTATGACTGGCTTCACTGTCCGAATCCCCATTGATTTTAGAAGCAGTTGGCGGTACTCTGATCATTTTGATGTCCTTCCCATTACCGTGATTTCACTGGCTGCAGGGCGACTGATCTAGAGGAAATTAACCCCTTAAGGACGGACTATAATTTTAATGCTCAGTGTCGGTGTTTGTGTTTAGCTGTAATTTTCTTCTTTCTCATTTAGTGCATCCAAATTATTATTATTTTTTTTCGTGAGAAAAGCTTTCTTTAGATACCATTATAATATAATTTACTATAAAAATATTCTAAAATGATGGAAATTTTCTCACTTTTACATGAAAGATTTCAATGTTTACATGTTGTTTTTTGCAAGTTATAGGGCAATAACTGAAAGTAGCGTATTGCTTGTACCTAACCATTTTCCCCTACAGTGACCTTTTGAACCCAACCCTAATCATCACTCTCCGTGTAACCCTAACACTAAACCTAAACTAACTCTAACCCTAGATCTATAGCTAACTAATACTTAAGCAACAGAAAAGCGATTGAAAGAGGGAATTCGGAAGGAAAATATAAACTTAAGGGCAAATTAGCAGCATTTGCAGTGTTCCTGAATGGGATCATTTTTCCACCTTTGCCTTAAATTTGAAGTTCCCTTCTCAATTCCCTCTTCATTGAGTAGACACATTAGTGTTCGGATTAACTAATATTGGAGATCTTTGACACAGCCGTTTGTGTTGCTTTGTGCCTGTGTGTGTGTGTGTGTGTGTGTGTATATATATGTATGTATGTATGTATGTATGTATGTATGTGTGTGTGTGGACGTGTGTATGTATGTGTGTGTGTATATATATATATATATATATATATATATATATATATGTATATGTGGGTGTGTGTATATATATAAATGTGGGTGTTGGGTGGGTGTGTGTGTGTGTGTGTATATATAATGTGTGTGTGAGTGTGTGTGTGTGTATATATATATGTGGGTTTATATAGTTGGGTGGGTGTATATATATGTGGGTGTGTATATATATATATATAATGTGTGTGGATGTGTATATATATGTGGGTGTATATAGTTGGGTGGGTGTATATATAATGTGTGGGTGTATATAGTTGGGTGGGTGTATTATTATGTGGGTGTATATAGTTGGGTGGGTGTATTATTATGTGGGTGTATATAGTTGGGTGGGTGTATTATTATGTGGGTGTACATAGTTGGGTGGGTGTAATTATTATGTGGGTGTATATAGTTGGGTGGGTGTAATTATTATGTGGGTGTATATAGTTGGGTGGGTGTATATAGTTGGGTGGGTGTATTATGTGGGTGTATATAGTTGGGTGGGTGTATATAGTTCGGTGGGTGTATTATTTGGGTGTATATAGTTGGGTGGGTGTATTATGTGGGTGTATATAGTTGGGTGGGTGTATTATGTGGGTGTATATAGTTGGGTGGGTGTATTATGTGGGTGTATATAGTTGGGTGGGTGTATTATGTGGGTGTATATAGTTGGGTGGGTGTATTATGTGGGTGTATATAGTTGGGTGGGTGTATTATGTGGGTGTATATAGTTGGGTGGGTGTATTATGTGGGTGTATATAGTTGGGTGGGTGTATTATGTGGGTGTATATAGTTGGGTGGGTGTATAATGTGGGTGTATATATAATGTGTGTGGATGTGTGTATATAATGTGGGTGTATATAGTTGGGTGGGTGTATAATGTGGGTGTATATAGTTGGGTGGGTGTATGTATATGTGGGTGTATATAGTTGGGTGGGTGTATAATGTGGGTGTATGTATATGTGGGTGTATATAGTTGGGTGGGTGTATGTATATGTGGGTGTATGTATATGTGGGTGTATATAGTTGGGTGGGTGTATGTATATGTGGGTGTATATAGTTGGGTGGGTGTATGTATATGTGGGTGTATATAGTTGGGTGGGTGTATGTATATGTGGGTGTATATAGTTGGGTTGGTGTATGTATATGTGGGTGTATATAGTTGGGTTGGTGTATGTATATGTGGGTGTATATAGTTGGGTGGGTGTATAAATATGTGGGTGTATATAGTTGGGTGGGTGTATATAGTTGGGTGGGTGTATAAATATGTGGGTGTATATAGTTGTGTGGGTGTATATATATGTGGGTGTATGTATATGTGGGTGTATGTATATGTGGGTGTATGTATATGTGGGTGTATGTATATGTGGGTGTATATAGTTGGGTGGGTGTATGTATATGTGGGTGTATATAGTTGGGTTGGTGTATGTATATGTGGGTGTATATAGTTGGGTGGGTGTATAAATATGTGGGTGTATATAGTTGTGTGGGTGTATATATATGTGGGTGTATATAGTTGGGTGGGTGTATAAATATGTGGGTGTATATAGTTGGGTGGGTGTATATATATGTGGGTGTATATAGTTGGGTGGGTGTATGTATATGTGGGTGTATATAGTTGGGTGGGTGTATATATATGTGGGTGTATATAGTTGGGTGGGTGTATATATAGTTGGGTGGGTGTATATATATGTGGGTGTATATAGTTGTGTGGGTGTATATATATGTGGGTGTATATAGTTGGGTGGGTGTATAAATATGTGGGTGTATATAGTTGTGTGGGTGTATATATATGTGGGTGTATATAGTTGGGTGGGTGTATGTATATGTGGGTGTATATAGTTGGGTGGGTGTATGTATATGTGGGTGTATATAGTTGTGTGGGTGTATATATATGTGGGTGTATATAGTTGGGTGGGTGTATATATATGTGGGTGTATATAGTTGTGTGGGTGTATATAGTTGTGTGGGTGTATGTATATGTGGGTGTATATAGTTGGGTGGGTGTATATATATGTGGGTGTATATAGTTGTGTGGGTGTATATATATGTGGGTGTATATAGTTGGGTGGGTGTATAAATATGTGGGTGTATATAGTTGGGTGGGTGTATATAGTTGGGTGGGTGTATATATATGTGGGTGTATATAGTTGTGTGGGTGTATATATATGTGGGTGTATATAGTTGGGTGGGTGTATATAGTTGGGTGGGTGTATAAATATGTGGGTGTATATAGTTGGGTGGGTGTATATATATGTGGGTGTATATAGTTGGGTGGGTGTATATATATGTGGGTGTATATAGTTGGGTGGGTGTATATAGTTGGGTGGGTGTATATATATGTGGGTGTATATAGTTGGGTGGGTGTATATATATGTGGGTGTATATAGTTGGGTGGGTGTATGTATATGTGGGTGTATATAGTTGGGTGGGTGTATATATATGTGGGTGTATATAGTTGTGTGGGTGTATATATATGTGGGTGTATATAGTTGTGTGGGTGTATATATATGTGGGTGTATATAGTTGGGTGGGTGTATATATATGTGGGTGTATATAGTTGTGTGGGTGTATATATATGTGGGTGTATATAGTTGGGTGGGTGTATATAGTTGGGTGGGTGTATAAATATGTGGGTGTATATAGTTGGGTGGGTGTATATATATGTGGGTGTATATAGTTGGGTGGGTGTATATATATGTGGGTGTATATAGTTGGGTGGGTGTATGTATATGTGGGTGTATATAGTTGGGTGGGTGTATATATATGTGGGTGTATATAGTTGTGTGGGTGTATATAGTTGGGTGGGTGTATATATATGTGGGTGTATATAGTTGGGTGGGTGTATGTATATGTGGGTGTATATAGTTGGGTGGGTGTATAAATATGTGGGTGTATATAGTTGTGTGGGTGTATATATATGTGGGTGTATATAGTTGGGTGGGTGTATATATATGTGGGTGTATATAGTTGTGTGGGTGTATATATATGTGGGTGTATATAGTTGTGTGGGTGTATATATATGTGGGTGTATATAGTTGTGTGGGTGTATATATATGTGGGTGTATATATATGTGGGTGTATATAGTTGTGTGGGTGTATATATATGTGGGTGTATATAGTTGGGTGGGTGTATATATATGTGGGTGTATATAGTTGGGTGGGTGTATATATATGTGGGTGTATATAGTTGGGTTGGTGTATATATATGTGGGTGTATATAGTTGGGTGGGTGTATATATATGTGGGTGTATATAGTTGGGTGGGTGTATATATATGTGGGTGTATATAGTTGGGTGGGTGTATATATATGTGGGTGTATATATATGTGGGTGTATATATATGTGGGTGTATGTATATGTGGGTGTATGTATATGTGGGTGTATATAGTTGGGTGGGTGTATGTATATGTGGGTGTATATGTTTGTATATAATGATTAGTTTTATATTATATGAATATCTATCCTGACACTGTTGGAAAGGTAGATCCACCTGGGTCAGAGATTTCTGTACCTGTCTGTTTAAATCCCTATCGCTTGATCCCCCTTTTTGTTTTATAAAGTTGGTCTTATTTGGAATTAAAGGGGTGACTCTTCCCTGCCCCCTGTATTGACTCTCTGCTCCGTGTGTTCCTGCAGCTGACGCAGAGTGATATGAATGTCATGGAGCCCCCCCTCCTGCAGTATCCGGACTGGAAAGGGCACGGTTTGTGAGTAATGCACAGGGATGGGGTTATTGTACGTGATGGGGAATGTTTTTAGAGCCCATTCTTCAAAAATGAAGCTCTCACAGCGCCTCTCATCCCCAATCAATATCAGCAAGTCTCCGTCCTATCATTTCAAGGAAAAACTGTGCACTAAAATGCTGAATATCCTCAGTATTAGAGCATAACATTTACTGATAATTGATTGCCGAGTGCTGCCTCGGAGGTCTCCTACCTGTGGCTTAGGTTCGCCATCACTGCCTCAACCTCCGGACTTCTAATACTGATTTCGCAGCTGGCTCTCTTTGGAGAAACTGCAACTCCCATAATCCTTTGCCAGCCGGCTCAGTTGTGATGTCTCCACCCACTTCTGAATGTAAATATCTGATTTTGGCTTGCCCCACCCATTTATGGTCAGCCACGCCCACTTTGAGATAAGCCGGACAAATTCCAGGGATCATGACCTCTACCGACCCCATGTACTTAGAGGAGACTAACCTGGCATATTAAAGGGACCCCCGCCTCCCCTTTCCCACAGGTACCGTTGCTCCCTGTGAACCTCACCCTTCCCCACCCCGTCTCACCATGTTACGTCTCCTTGTTCCTCAGTTTGAGAGAGGAAGTGGCCCGGTTCCTGACGTATTACTGTAAGGCTCCTGTTCCTCTGAGCTCTGATAATGTGAGTATTGTTGTGGGGGGGGGGGGGTGATTCTGTTTCAAGGTGGGGGGGGTGATTCTGTTTCAAGGTGGGGGGGGTGATTCTGTTTCAAGGTGGGGGGGGGGTGATTCTGTTTCAAGGTGGGGAGGGGAGTGATTCTGTTTCAAGGTGGGGGGGGGGGGTGATTCTGTTTCAAGGTGGGGGGGGGGTGATTCTGTTTCAAGGTGGGGGGGGGGTGATTCTGTTTCAAGGTGGGGGGGGGGGGTGATTCTGTTTCAAGGTGGGGGGGGGTGATTCTGTTTCAAGGTGGACGATTTATCCTTACGCTTATATTGCCCCCTAATTCTCATAAGAGGTGCCGGATACATAACTTCAGTTTTTTTTTTTTTAAATTGCTTCACAAAAAACACCCAAAACCTTTCAATATGCTCAGACTGGTATATATACTCAATTAGCAAGCACATAAAGAATCCAGACACGGTGGTGATGCTAATCGAAGACATGGATTTTCCATACACTCCGCCCTGTGGACATGTTTGGAATTGCAAGAAAAAAGTCTTGTCTCTTGTCTGCCAATCGGATGCAAGCAAAGAGGCAATTCTTAGCCCTCCAATAAAATAGATAGGAAATAAGTTGGCTAGCAGCATCCTTTTTCTCAAGGTAAAACCATGTATCACTAATTGATTAAGAATTCCCTTGAACATCTATGGGAATTGCAAACTTGAGGCCAAAGTAGCCGAGTTGGATGAATTCTCCAGTTCTCCAGCTGCTGTGGCCTTAAGTACGAAGTTCCCTTGTCAATGCCTTTCAGTTCTCTCTTTCAGGGTTAAAGCTCTAATTGTGGGGTAGATTATAAGGATGGTCTCTGATTGTGGTGTTTGCATTCCAGGTGGTCATCCTTAATGGTGCAGGGTCCCTGTTTTCTTCTCTTGCCGCTGTTCTTTGTGATCCAGGAGGTAAGTGGACTTGTTCTAGATCTTTCATGGTGTCACGATGTATGACGCGATCACATTGGCCCCTGGGGTCGGATTTCAGGGTTGCTGAATGCAGAGTCATCCTGAGTGGCGTGCGGACCACATTGGGTGACACCTCCAGCGGGGGGTGACACCCTTACTGCCGGCATCCCCCCACAGCGCATCGCGATCCGGAACTTTTTTTTCTTTCTGGCAGCCGCATCCGCTGGATTTGGCCGCCGGAAAAAAAAAATCACAGCGACCGGATATGACCTTGCGTTACATCGGGGGGCTATGTTTCCCTCCTCCGTGCAGTAACTATGGGGCGCTTGTGTGTGGCATAATTAAGGAGCGCCTGTGTGTGTGGCATAATTAATTGTGCTCCGAGGTGAGGCATAAATAATGGGGCTCTGGTGTGGCATAATTTATAGGGCTACTGTGTGTGGCATAGTTATAGGGCTCCTGTGTGTGGCATAGTTATAGGGCTCCTGTGTGTGGCATAGTTATAGGGCTCCTGTGTGTGGCATAGTTATAGGGCTCCTGTGTGTGGCATAGTTATGGGGCTCCTGTGTGTGGCATAGTTATAGGGCTCCTGTGTGTGGCATAGTTATGGGGCTCCTGTGTGTGGCATAGTTATGGGGCTCCTGTGTGTGGCATAGTTATGGGGCTCCCCTGTGTGGCATAGTTATGGGGCTCCTGTGTGTGGCATAGTTATGGGGCTCCTGTGTGTGGCATAGTTATGGGGCTCCTGTGTGTGGCATAGTTATGGGGCTCCTGTGTGTGGCATAGTTATGGGGCTCCTGTGTGTGGCATAGTTAGAGGGAAAGAAGAAAATGAATAATAATTTAAACCAGTATAATGTCATCCACCCTGGCAAGTGAGAATATAAATAAAGGATTGAGAAACTATAGGGCTCATGTAGCAGTGTCAGGGGACCCTGCAGTATGTCTAAACTCAGGGCAGTTTCCCTTCTTTGCTCTGTTGTAAAGACAACCCTGAGAGAGCAGACCAAAGAGCATTAGAGCATTATTTGGAGGTGGCTGTGACCTAGAACCTCACTGGAGATGGGTGTGGCCTAGCACATCACTGCAGGTGGTGTGTGGCATGACCATATATGGAGTTGTGTGTCCTAGCACAACACAATAGGTGGGTGCGGCCTTGAACATCACTGCAGGTCGGTATGGCATGACCATATATGGATATGGGTGTGGCTTAGCACATCACAATAGGTGGGTGTGGCTGTGATGTCATGAAATCAGTGTATAAAAGGACCCAGCTGCCAGTCATTTATTAGTTCCCTGAAGGGATGGCCGGAACAACTGGATATATTGCCCCAGAAATGCTGAATAGCAGAAGATACAATGCAGCCATTGACTGGTGGGCGCTGGGCATTATCCTATTCCAAATGTCAACTGGAAAGTGTCCCTTCAGCAACAATGGTAGCACAGTACTTGTGTCAGCAGTGCTTAACAACAGGCTCACCTTTCCAGACGGCATTAGCCCTGACACCAAGGCCGTCATACGCACTTTGCTGCTACATTGCGATAGAGAGCGTCTGGAAAAAGCTGCCATTATTAGAGTGCACCCCTATAGTAGATAAACTGACCTTACAACGTTCATCTGCATGTGAAATCGGAACCATACAATGGTCCTACCATGCACCAATATATCTGACTTTAGAAGAAAACTTTCCCTTTAGTGGACCGGAGAACGTGGAGAATGACTTCCTACTGACCCAAAACAATATCCAACAAAGAACATCTCAAAGAGTTCTTTGCTACAAATAACTTACCCAACACTTTCCCAGAAATATTGTGGGAAGCTCAAAAAGCAGTCCTCCGTGGAACTCTTATCTCGATTGCCTCCTATGAAAAAGAATTGAGAATAAAAAAAATAGCCCAGCTAGACAAGGAATTTACGATTCCTAGAACAGATCAACAAAACTGATCCAAACCCCACAAGACATAAACAAAGACTACAAATCAAACAGGAATTGAATACCATCCAATTACATAGAATCAGCCTATTGCTATCCAGACTCAAGCAAGTGTACTACACAAATAGCATTAAGGCAGGATCCTTCCTGTCAAAAAGACTTAAAAACAAGAAGCAAAGAAAGCAATACCATTTCTTTTTACTTCTACGGGAACCAAAGTTTTCCTACTGATAACCTTCCAATTGAACCAATCCTCATGTTGTACTCATTGTATACTGTCAAGAGGCCACTACTGTTGTAACCTAGCGAAACATTTGTCGTTCTCTCACCTGTTTTGTTTTGCTTGTTTCTCTGTCTGAAAGCAAAAATAAAGAAATAATTATAAATAAAAACAGTCTCATTCGTTTATATATACATACTCCTTTAAGGATAACAAAACTTTTTTTTTTTTTTAACTCAAGCCAATAATTAACTTAACTGCACTGCATTTATTTTTTGGGGGGGACTTTTTTTTAGACTTAATTTGATTTACCCATAGACCCCTGATAATCTCGTCTCTTAATAAACACATAGACTCACCCTGCCCTGACAATCCTACTATGACACATACTTCCCCAACACAGCCTGCCCCGACCTGGGCATTCACAGGATTATATCCGGGGGGGGGGGGGGGGCGGCAGGGCATTGTGTCTCAGGGCTCTTTTGATCACTGAAAACAATCTCTGACACCTGTGATAATTAGATTGCATTGCCAGGTGAGCCCAATTTAAGGAAAAACAACTAAGGGTGTTCCACATTATTAAGCCGAGCACCATTTTGATGCAATATGGGGAAGAAAAAGGATCTCTCTGCTGCCGAAAAGAGTGAAATAGTTCAATGCGTTGGACGAGGTATGAAAACATTAGATATTTAATGAAAACTTAAGCGTGATCATCGCACTATTAAGATATTTGTGGCTGATTCAGAGCACAGACGGGTTCGTGCAGATAAAGGCACATTGAGGAAGATTTCTGCCAGATCCATGCATCGGATCAAGAGAGCAGCTGCTAAAATACCATTACATAGCAGCAAACAGATATTTGAAGCTGCTGGTGCCTCTGGAGTCCCACGGACATCAAGGTGTAGAGTCCTACAAGAGTCTTGCAACTGTGCATAAACCTTCTATTCGGCCAACACTAACCAATGCTCACAAGCAGAAATGGTCCTGTTCACTGATGAGTGCCGTGCAACCCTGGATGGTCCAGATGGATGGAGTAGTGGATGGTTGGTGGACGGCCACCCTTTTCCAACAAGGCTGCGACGTCAGCAAGGCGGTGGTGGAGTCATGTTTTGGGACGGAATCATGGGAAGAGAGCTGGTCGGCCCCTTTAGGGTCCCTGATGGTATAAAGATGACCTCTGCAAAGTGTGTGGAGTTTCTGACTGACCCCTTTCTTCCCTGGTACAGAAGGAAGAACTATGCTTTCCGTAATAAATCATCTTCATGCATGACATTGCACCATCTCATGCTGCAAAGAATACCTCTGCATCAATGGCTGCTATGGGGATAAAAGGAGAGGAAGTCATGGTGTGGCCTCCATCCTCCCCTGACCTCAATCCTATTGAGAACCTTTGGAGCATCCTCAAGCAAAAGATCTATGAGAGTGGGAGGCAGTTTATATCCAAACAACAACTCTTGGAGGCTATTCTGACATCTTGCAAACAAATTCAAGCAGAAACTGTCCAAAAACTCACAAGTTCAATGGATGCAAGACTTGTGAAGCTGCCATCAAATATGGTGTCCTATGTTAAAATGTAACGTGACCTGTTAAAATGTTTAAAAAGTTAAAATGTTGTTATAAGTTTGATTGAAATAGCTTTTGATTTCAGTAAATATGCTGAATGGCAAAATACTGCCATATTGAGGGGTTAAATGCTGGAATATTGAATGGCAAAATTCTGGTATATTGAGGGGTTAAATACTGGCATATTGAATGGCAAAATAATACTGGCATACTGAATGGCAGAATATTACTGGAATATATAAATTGGCAAAATACTGGCATATTATTGGGTAAATTGGCTGGGGCATGTTACTGGCATATAAGTGGGCAAATTGTCTGGCTTATTAACGGCAAAATAATACTGGCATATTATTGGGCAAATTGTGCCATATGTATGGGCAAACACTGGCATATTAATGGGACAACTGGTTTATTGTAATTGGCAAAGTAATGCTGTGGCATGATCTGTAGGGCAAAATAACATGTACTATGAGGAAAGTAACACTGGCTAGTTCTGTGGGGCAAAGTGACACTGTGGCATGCCAAATTGTGTAGGTGCAATATAGGTACATGGCAAGTTCTGTGGGTACTGTATGGTGCTGTGTTAAGTCATTTAGGTGCAATGTGGGTGCAGAGGAAGGGAATAAAAAATAGGAATGCAATTTTTCAATAACATTTTTATTACATAGAAAATAGTTGAATATAATATTAAAAAATTCAAATAAGTATAAATGCAACTCGTTAGAGATATATGTATTGTTTTAGAATTGTACAATTGACACCTCGTGGGGCTCCTGCGTGTTGCATAATTAATGGCGGTCCCATGTGTGACATAATTATTGGGCCCCATGTGTGGCATAATTAAGGGACTCTTTTGTGTGGCATAATTATGGGGCGCTCGTGTGTGGCGTATCTATGGGGAGCTTGTGTGTGGAGTATCTGTGGGCCGCTTGTGTGTGGCGTATCTATGGGGAGCTTGTGTGTGGCATAATTAATGGGCGCCGGTGTGTGTGGCATAATTAATTGGGCTCCAAGGTGAGGCATAAATAATGGGGCTCTGGTGTGGCATATTTAATGGGCCATCTGACTGGCATTACTAAGGAATCTGTTTGGCATGGTATTGGAGGAAATCCAGGGGGGTGACACCATGAGTTACCGCACCGGGTGACACCAACCCTAGTGACGCCTCTGACTGAATGCCTGAATATCGAGGAATTGCAGCAACACCGGCTGACCATAGGAAGGGATTGCTGATCGCTTTGAAGCTCATTTCACCTCATGACGGGCCTGGCTTTAAAGGATTTAAAGATGATAAAGAAATGTGTATATCAGGGCGGCATACAATCGTTTCCCCCTAGTGGCAGTATCATCGCGATCAGCTGAAAATGTCGCTTCCTATGTGAGGGACGAGTAATCATTTCTCCCTCCGCCTTGTTTTCCAGACTTCATTTTGATCGCCACCCCGTTTTACGGAGGGATTACGCAGAGCATATTCCTGTACAGCGGTGTTAAACTGGTCTACGTCCACTTGGAGAGCAAGGTAAAGAATCATGGCGCTTGTTATATCCTGCGTACACTGGGCATTGGATATTCCACTACTTGTAAGCCACCGGTAGGTACAAATTAACGATGAACGAAGATTTAAGGGCTTTAGTCATGAAAGGCAGAATTGAGAAGGGAATTTCAAACTTAAGACCAAAGTAATAGAGTTTGAAAAACCTCTCTAGTTCAACGTTACTTCAGCTATTTTGGCCTTAGATTTGCAATTCCCTTCTCAATTCCCAGCAATTCCCTTTTTCATTGGGGGCCCTAAATCTGTTCTGATGTGGAATAATCAGCAGGAACGTTCCAAAACTCCACTTAAAAGAGCGACTTAACCCCTTAAGGACAAACTTTTTTTTGTGTTGCATCGCAGTTTTTACACTTCTGCGATGTTTGTGTTTAGCTGTAATTTTTTCCCCTTTCTCATTTACTGCACCCACACAAATTATAAATAGTTTTTTTTTCGGTATACAGATATGTTAGGTACCATTCTTTTGATCTTATAATATAATTTGCTATAAAAAAAAATAATAATAATATGTTGGACAATTTAAAAAAAAATAAAAAAACACTTTTTTTTTTTTACCTAACTTTTACATGAAAAATATTTTATATTTGTATTGTGACCGTCTCGCAGGCGTCTGGTTTGGGAACTCGCCCCTTTCAACTGACTGTCAAGAAACTGGAAACCTCTCTCCAGGCAGCAAGAGAGGAGGTGAGACCCTACAAATAATGATAAATGTGTCCCCTTTATCCCTGGTCATGATACTGTGCTTGGATGGGAATTATACGTAACGGTATTAATAATAAAAGCACCATCATTTCCTAATCTTGATGTCTAAGAGGGATTAATGTCTCATAATATAAAGAGACAAAGCATTGTAGCCCTAAAAAAACAGCAAATCAATGCTGCCCTAGGGCTTACCAAACACATGCACCCTCCCAACCCTCATTAGCTGAACTTCTTCCTCTCCAGGTGACACCAATTCCTCAAATAACCTTTCCACTACACTGACTTCACCTCCACAACCCTGTCCATAGCACCAGATTGACCCCGCATCCTTTTACACAGCCCCAGATTGCTCCCTGGTGATGTAGTGGGGCACATGCATGTCTATGCAGGCAGGGCAGTGAGGGAGGATGTTCCTTCAACAATGGTAGTGCTGGCTCTGCTGCCGCCCCTTCCTGTCTGCTGCTGCCCCCTCCAGTCTGCTTCTGCCCCCTCCAGTCTGCTGCCCAAGGCCTAGTCACAATTAAACAGTCTGCATGAAATAGTTTGCACTTTGGTGTAACCAAATCCCACGCGATCCCTGGCTTTTAACTTGTTTCGTGTTACTTTTCCTACGCTTGTCGTAGTGAGTTTTTTTCCCCGGATATTCCTCCTACTCATTGAGTAGGAAACTGCTCAGCCGACGTTCACACTACAACTCCCACTACCCTTAGCATGTGCCTCTTCTAAATCCAATGCCCTGTGTGTTTCTGTTTGTTCCAGGGCCGTAACGTCAAAGCTTTGATCCTTATTAATCCCCACAACCCTTTGGGAGATATTTACTCGCCCTCGGAAATGCTTGAATTCCTGGAGTTTGCCAAAAGGTAACTGTTCTCCTCGCACCCATCATGCAGGTAACTTGATAACCGCTAGAGCAGGGTTTCATCTAACCATGAGGCGCTATCGTTACCCACTCCTCTTACCGTTGGGGCAGATTACTATAACACGTGTACAGGAAATTCAGTAGAAGGCTACATATGTCTGCTGTGATATTAACGCATCTTCCCTCTCAGGCACAGTTTGCACGTCATCGTGGATGAGATTTATATGCTGTCTGTTTATGAGGAGTCTGCCACGTTCCACAGTGTATTGAGTTTTGAGAAGTAAGAACACGTCCTCTGCTATTACCCTGACATCTAAACCTCTCAGGACCTTGTACCCCTCTTCCCCCAGGAATGGTCCCTGCTTTCATTTTCTTTCTGTTCTGTTAGTCTGACCTTTAACCTTTTTGTTATCTAGAACTGTTCTCCTAACAATTTCTTTAGTATTGTGCACAGTTGACCTCCGAGTCGCCCCGTCATTCCATCTCATTCACCTTTTTTTTTTAAAGTTTAATTTATTTGAAAGATTACAACAAGTGTGATTATTTTCAGTTGAGCAAAGACTCTAAACAACATGTCTGCCCCCTGGTAGAGCTATACAGAGCAAAGATTCTAAACATGTCCTCCCCCTGATAGAGCTATACAGAGCACAGATTCTAAACAACATGTCCTCCCCCTGATAGAGCTATACAGAGCACAGATTCTAAACAGCTTGTCCGTCCCCTGATAGAGCTATAAAGAGCAAAGATTCTAAACAACTTGTCCGCCCCCTGATAGAGCTGTACAGAGCACAGATTCTATAGAAACATGGAATGTGTCGGCAGCTAAGAAGCATTCGGTCCATCTAGTCTGCCCAATTGTTCTAAATACTTTTTCTTAGTCCCCCGTTCCTGGTCTTATATCTAGGATAGCCTTATACCTATCCCACACATGCTTAAACTCCTTCACTGTGTTAACCTCTACCACTTCTACTGGAAGACTATTCCATACATCCACTACCCTCTCAGTAAAGTAATACTTCCTGATATTACTTTTAAATCGTTGCCCCTCTAATTTCAGACTATGTCCTCTAGTTGTGGTAGTTTTTCTTCCTTTAAATATACTCTCTTCCTTTTTACTGCGTTAATTCCCTTTATGTATATAAATGTTTCTATCATATGCCCCTGTTACGTTAAACAACATGTCCTCCCCCTGATAGAACTATACAGAGCAAAGATTCTAAAAATCATGTCTGCCCCCTGATAGAGCTATACAGAGCAAAGATTCTAAACAACATGTCCGCCCCCTGATAGAGCTAAACAGAGCAAAGAAGATTCAGGTTATTTATTAGTATTCATTCCTTAAAGATCTTGTATTTAAAATGCCCGCACTTTATTCTTTCCCTCAATTAAGCATAAGTTATTTTTTTGCCTGCATTTGTCCTTTGGATACAGTTTCTAAGCTCTGATGTATTATTTTATTCTATTTTGTATGTTGTTGTTTTTTCCAGACTCCCAGATCCTCAGAGGACTCATGTGATGTGGGGAATCAGCAAGGTGAGTGACTTTTATAGATAGCTGTAGAATAGTGGTCTTAGTGTGGGGGGGGGGGGGGATCCAATATACCAACCCAAGTAACTTTGAGTTTAGCAGGCTTCACCTGTAGCATGTAACTGTGCTGGGTGCAGAATTACTGCCTGGGGAACTGCATTATTCATTAGCACATCACATTCTGGATGATTTCTGAGCTACAGCTCCAAGTCCCCAGGTCTTCATCATAACCCGGGAGGGAGGTATAGTCCACTATAAACAAGTATAATCCACTGCAGAATCTGACTGCATTGGTACAATAAATAGCAGTGTTTGTAATTATTTGGATTTTACTGGTCCCCACTAAGTATCCTGCGCAGCAGTTTTATTTGACTCTCTTTCCTCTCAGGATTTTGCAGTGTCCGGACTCCGGTTTGGCACCCTGTATTCCCAGAATCAGGATGTGTGCAATGGAGTGGCCTCTCTGTGCTACTTTCATGGTGTCTGTGGGCCCATCCAGTATAAAATGGCCCAGCTGCTGCGTGACCGAGGTGAGTCTGTATTCCTCAGGGGTGTGGCTATATTCCGCAGGGGTGTGGCTGGACAAGAGACACTTTATTTTGTTCACCACCCAATGCCTCATGGCAGACAGGATATCATGCATTATTTTTTCGTCTTTCACTTACCCCCCAGACTGGATTAATCAGGTTTATTTGCGAGTAAATCACGCACGCCTCCGTGCTGCTCAGGCTTACGTAGCGGAGGAGCTCCGTTCGTTAGGCGTGCCATTTCTCAACCGCAGTGCCGGTTTCTTCATTTGGATTGACTTTCGGAAGGTGAGAGACTAGGGGGGGAGGGGGGATGGCACCCAATTAACAACTGAGTGTATTATAATGAACTGTAGCTTTAAAAAAAAAAAAGTCTGATTTAATTTTGTGGCTTTCATCCTGTGTAGGTTTTATAACACATGTAATTAGTCAGAGAGGTGGGCTGGTTGTCAAGGTCTCATCAAAGATATCTTGGTGATAAGGTCTGAAAGTAGACGTAATCTGTGATGACATCCGGTTGTTATATAACGTTCTGGTGTTGTCCCTTTGTTCTTTCAGTACCTGCGAGTGCCAACGTTTGAGGAGGAAGTGATACTCTGGCAGCAATTCCTGGACAACAAGGTGCTTCTGTCTTGTGGTAAAGCCTTCGAATGTGGTGAGCCTGGCTGGTTTAGAGTCATCTTCTCCGACAAGACCCACCGTCTCCAGCTTGGTAAGACCAGAGGGGTGATGCCAGACAGTGGCCAGTCACTCCCTTATTGCCTCAGCCTCCCAAACGTGTCACGCCTCTCCTCACCCATGAGATCGGCATACTCCTAGCTCCCGCAGAACTCGAGAGGTCGGGTGGCAGCGCTCGTAACCAGTCTCTGATGTCCAAGGCACTGGAGACGTCTCCTTTTTTTTTTTTTTTTTCTGCAGTATAGCGGTCTTAAATCCCACTGCCCCACTAAGCTAAACACAAACACCCCAGAAATGTAAAAACAGCCTTTGTCACCAAGGGAAAGTCAAGGTCAAAATCACTAAGGGGTTAATTAAAGCTGTGTTATTTAAGGGTTATTTTTTATTATAGTTTCTAGTGCTTCCTGTGTCGTGGGGGAGCTGGAGTACTTGCAGTAGCTGAGTTCTATGCTGCATTTTTAATCTGAGAATGAAAATACAGGGGCAAATAAAAACACAAAGACAATTTTTTTTTTTTTTAACCAATAAACCTTCTTCTTCTAATAGGAATGCAACGTATCCGCAAAGTCCTGGAAGAGAGAGAGCAGGAGGTGCAGATGGAGGCGCAGAGGAAGAAGGAAGATGACGAATGTAAAGCCGACAGCACCGACGAGGTGATCTATGTGTCAAGCCACCGCGAGCCCTCCACTTCCAACCTTGGCGACCTAATCGTCCAGCTGCAGAACCAGATGCGCTCATCCGATTGGCTGCAAAGGAACACCGCGGAAAGCTTTGCCCAGCAAAACCCCGAAGTCTACCAGGTGTATAGCAAGTTCGTGGCAAAGCAGTAAAAGGGGCCAGGTGCCTTCCCACCCGACGAACGATGGGCATCAGTGGAGGAATAGGGCCAACCAGTCATTGAGTTTTAAATCCCCTTAAAGGGGCAGTTCTAGCTAGCTTATTTCATGGGCCTAATTTTGATTTAAAACCATTTTACCGTTCTCCTGTAGTTCTATATTGAAAATAATTTCATCGCGGCTTCTAAATTCATAGACCTCCTATAAGGAGGGACTAGGAGAGATAGGCAGTTGCTACGGCAACAGCAATAAAGATAGCCCTTTATGTGTAGTTTTTAGGAGATAGTAAGTGTTGATCATCAGTTTGTTTGTTTTTTTCACTTTACATGAAAGAGCACTTATCTAAAAAAAAAAAAAAAAAAGTTTGTTTTTTATCCAGACCATTTAGGGGGAACTGCCCCTTTAAATGAAAGCCATTGGCTAACTCTGTCAGCCTGGGAGCTAGCTGTGGCATTGATATAGGGGATCTGCATGATTGGTTATATTGTTTCTTCAGAACTAAACTCCATTATAAAGCTAATCTAGAAGGCTGGTGCTTTCCAGGCGATTGTCAGTCTGTATCTATCCAGCTTGTTGCCAAGGACACAAAACCCTGCAAGGAATGAACCTGTAATGTCCCATCAGACAAGTCAAGTACCGTTTTACCAAGCATTGGCTCCTGCCTGATGCATTGTGGGATGAGCTGTGTGGATCTGTTACCCAGCTAGAGCGCAAGTGCTTGTTCCATTTTTCAGAGAGTACTGGAGGCGCTCTTTACTGCACACATTTCGTATACAAGCTGTACCAGTCTTCCCTGTACACTGCAAAGTTATGTTTAATGTTGTACATTGCAAGGTGTATTGATGCGTCTTGCACACAAAAAAATAACCTTGGTGCATCTTAAAAAACACAAATTGGTTTGAAGATCTGTGCTAAACCTCTGTATGCAGGTCGCACTCATCGAGTCAAAAAAAAGTATTATTATAAAATACTCAGGTTTCCTTAGAACATATACAATTCACAATATACGGAAACCTTTGTTTGTTTTGTTTTTTAAATTCATGAGTATTCTTTTCTTGCAAATGTGCAGAAATTTTTTTGTAGAGATTGTCCAGCATTAATCAGAATTTGGTATTTGCAGAATCTGTCCTTTTTTTTTTTTTAAACTCCAGTTTGGGGAGCATTTGGTGCAGCCACGCAATGGACAACTCTTAGCAAAAAAAGAACTTACGTTTAATTCAAAGATTGCAACAAGTAGAGCCAGTTTAAATAGAAATGCTTTAATGAAAGAATACAAATAAAGTACCTTACTGAACCCTCTTTGCTCCGCTCAGCTCTATCAAAGGGCAGACATGTTGTTTACAATTTTGGGTCAAATCTTCTTTTGCCCCCTGATTGAGCAAAGAGGGTTTGATAAGGTACTATATTGACATAATCTTTCAATTAAACATAACTTTTTTTTTCTTTGTCGATTGGTTGTCTTTTCAAAGGTTATTTAGAGTCTTTACCCTTCATATTACTGAAAGTTAAATAAAGAGGTGTGTGCAGGATTTGGTTAAAATTGGATAGTACTGTACAATTCTCTCCCTGCCAAATTGGGGGAGTCAACTGTATTCCTGATATCGGCAAGAATTCTATTAAAAGCTCCTTGAGAGTAAAAAAAAAATAATAATAATAATAATGTGATTATATAAATTAATGTAAACAAAAATGAATTATGTGAAATGTACACAAAATAGATATATAAACAATGCTTTATAAAGTGACATAAATAAACATGTCCTGTAACAAATCTAATAGTGTCAATTTATTAAAAGTACGTACCTATACTTATAAAATGATATGTGTTAAAATGTATTTTTATCTGTAATTATCATGTGTACCTATCACAGACTGGGAATAAGAGAGAGAACATACACACAGGAAAGACTTCATGCAGCCAATAAGAGACTGGATCTCTGCCTTGCTTATCTCTAATTGGCTGAACAGAATTCTAATTTGGAACTCACACACACAGATATGAACCAGGTGACTCCTGCTTTGTGTGTATTATGATTGGTTAGAAACCTCACAAATGTACAGCAACACAGGGTTTTTTTTTAAAGTAGTTGTCTCTTTTTTCAAACACTATGGGGGTCATGTACTAAACAAGTGCAGTGGGGGGAAAAGTAGGTAAAACATGAGTAAGGAGCAATTTGCGAGTATTTGTAACATTCTGCGCTTGTTTTCCCTGATTTGCGCCTCTTCCGTTTATTTTTATTTAGCGTGGCATTTTTCCGGTTGCCCAGCTTTTAGCAAGTGCTATCAAAAGAGGTAGAAAAAATATATGCCCGTTTTTATTCTCAATTTGCCCGTATGTACGATTTGAGTGTTAAATGTTTAGTACATTGCAATAGGAGCAAGGCGCAAAAATAGTTTTGCACTGGTATATTTTTTTTAAACCTTTTCATGCTAGTAGAGCTTTTTTGAACAAATAATATGAATTTGTGTATTTTTTGGTTATCAGTTTAGCTCCAGGATGTTATTTCCCATTGGATGCTCATGGTAGCAGAGGAGGGGTAATTACCCAGGAAGATGGTGCCATTATATTAATTTGCAACATCAGAGAGACAGACAACCTGGTAGGATTTAGTGTGTAATCACTTGCTTTACAATAGAGCAGCTAGTGGGTGCGCTGGACAATGCCCAGAGATGTTAAGGTAAAGTGTGAATGTGAGGCCAAATATGCAAAGCAATTTATTTACATATCAAGACACAGGTGATGTCATACACAGGAGACTCCACGGACATATTTAAAACACTTATCTCCTAATTTAGGCATTTATTATAACACAATGTATAGATCATTTTCAATATATTTTTTTTCTCTACATTCACAGTATAAACAGTGATTATATGTTATACAGTCCCTTTAAGGCAAGGGGTAGGTCAAATGTGGGCTTATTCATTGTACCTTGGAGAGAACTTGGGGTGCAAATCTCATCCTGCAGACGGGTCAGTTCTATCATTTAGCCCCGCCCACATTCTTCCTGCGATACTCCTGATATGTGGCTCTCTCGGCAAGGTCCAAGGTATCCATTTGGGGATTTCTGGTGCTGATCCTCGAGGTTACCAGAGGCCAGTTTTAACACAACGGGAAATTATTTTTCGGAAAACAATTCCACGGATTTGTTCATCCCCATGTTTGCCCGCAGAGGTCTAGCATTATCCTGTTTTGCTTTATGTCCTCTTTGTTTACCCCTTTCTGACCGATCACAATCATCCCAATTGTTAATAGGAGCAATTGTTTCCCAGTATCTTTTTTTTTACCCAGGGTCATGATGGACAATTACCAGATTTTGTGACAATTGAATGAATTTCTAATGACCTTCACAGAGCTTGCGACACTTCTTTGTCCGTCCCAAACTGCTTCATGTTTATAGTACAGCCGCTATACGCCTATATAATCTATATAATTTCTCCCTCATCTGAGAAGATGAACTTGACTACGGCCTGGAGAAGGTTACGGGAATGTGGACAAGCCACATCTCGAGGAACCACGGCCTCAAACGGGGGGATTTTGTACAGAGCATCTGAGTCGTTTTGTGGTCTCGCCCACAAGTCCTCTGTGAATGAAGCTAAATGTAAAGAGGCTGTGGGTCCTTCATGGATGTACAGACATCTACTAAGTAGGTGGCAGGAAGGAAAACCAACAAGAGACACCAGGCAGAAGCCCCTAACCAATACGAGTAGCCCAAGGAACTCTTGAAGGTTTGTAAGTCGTCCCAGTGCTGCCATGTGAAGATGGACCAACCCAGCAAGAAAAACAGACCTAGAGAAACATCAAGATAAGTAAATACATCAATGTACAATGACCATGTGCGTTGTGATAAACTCTCACACACTGCACATCACTGTGAGTATAATTTTCGTGGAGCTCTGCAAAACTCACACTGCACATTACTGTGAGTTTTATTGCTGTGGAGTCTGATACACTCACACACTGCACATTACTGTGAGTTTTATTGCTGTGGAGTCTGTGATACACTCACACACTGCACATTACTGTGAGTTTTATTGCTGTGGAGTCTGTGATACACTCACGCTGCACATTACTGTGAGTTTTATTGCTGTGGAGTCTGTGATACACTCACACGCTGCACATTACTGTGAGTTTTATTGCTGTGGAGTCTGTGATACACTCACACGCTGCACATTACTGTGAGTTTTATTGCTGTGGAGTCTGTGATACACTCGCACACTGCACATTACTGTGTTTTATTGCTGTGGAGTCTGTGATACACTTCCACACCTCATATTAAAGTGAGTTTTAATTCTGTGGAGCTCTGTGATACACTCACACACACTGCACATTACTGACATTTTGCACATTGGTTTTGTGACCAGCTCATTTCATGGAGATTTAACCCTTGCGGTGCCATGCACATGTCTTTAAGAAGGCTTACAATATTGTGTGTTGTCTTACCGGTGGGGAGGAGCACAGCCAGTAGGAGGCTGCCCGGTCTCGGCGGTTCGCGGGTCTCCTGATCATGTCTCGGGGGCTTCCAGCAAAACAAGAAAATGACACAGAGGCAGAAACTGGCAGCGGCCATGATGAAGGAAAGTCCAGTAAAGAATAGCTGAGCCTTCCTGACTATCAGAAAGAGAGAGAGAGAAATAGTGAACATCACCTTATCTCCTTGATTTGGACCCAGACCTTCTGTCACCATCTAAACCCAAAAAAAATGAAGGCAAGCTATTGCCTCCATCGAATGAATCTTTCCCCAGCCTACCTAGTGGCAACCCTACCCCTGTTTCCCTTTCTTGCATCCTTGTTCCTATTGTTCAGGAGCTCAGAATGTTTGTGGTGTATCAATGTATCACAGAGCTCCACTGCTCCACAAAATCTCAATAGTGCACAACTACTAACAGTTCCAGATTTGTCAGGACAGTCCTGGTTTTTATATTTGGTGCCCTGTCCCGTCAAATTTGGGGCTGTCCCAGTGCAATTCTTTATACTTTGCCCTGGGTCTCCATCATGTCTGTCTTTAAACCCCTGGTACCTGGAGCAGCTAGTCTGGTAATTGATGCTTCACTACAGAGGCCCCACCTGACACTCAGACATGCTGTATTCCCTTTACTCCCCCAACAAACTTATAACATGTTTCCAAAGTTTATGCCAGGGGCATCCAAGATTTTACTGGGTGGGGAATAATCAGAAATGTGCTTATTTTGCAGTAATACAAAAGTCATTCAAAACAAGTTTAAACTAACTTTATTCAAACAAAAGTCTACATTTATAGGGATAATGAGAAGATGGGCAGTTAAGGTAGGTGGGCAGCACGCGACACACATCGGATTGCAATTCGGAACATGCAATACATCAATTTTTCTGCCTTACATTCACCCTGCAAACGCTGGCACTCTTCACTAGAACGGAACTGACAGCTGAACTGCAAAAATCAGGCATCGAGAGCAGAGTTGGGAAAAGAAATCCTTCAACTTCCCTGTTTTTCCAACTCTGATATTAATGCCTGATTTTCGCAGTTGATTTGTCAGTTCAGTTTTAGTGAAGACCCCCCTTATGTTTTGCTAACACAGCCCTTTTTAAGTTCATTAAATCAACTTTAAACAAAAAAGACTTTTCTCCAGCAATCTGGAATAACTTTAATGTTGTGTTACACTAGTCTGTTCAATAAACAGAGAATTGAGAGGGGAATTTAAAACTTTAGACCAATGTAGCCGAGTTGGAAAAATTCTCCAATGCAGCTGAATGGGAGAATTGTTCCCTACTCAGCTATTTTGGCCTTAAGTTTGCAAATTGCCTTCTCAATTCCTCTTTACCGAGTAGAATCTTTCTGGTGACACTTACCTCGGCTGGTGGGTATCGCAGAGGTGAGGTTGTCAGCGCTCGTCTCCTCTGAGAAGGGGTCCGTTTCCCATACCCCTCTATTGTTGTACCAGTGTCGAGTGAGGGCTGAAGCCATCAACGTCAGAGTCCCCAAAAATCCAGCTATCCCCTCCAGTATCTGAACGCAAGACAGCGTCACGCAGCCTGTGGGCATGGCGGCCGATCCTCCGCCTGCGACGGAATGAGAAAAGAAAAAAAAAAAGAACGGGCGCTTTTGGCTGCAGACGAAAAAGTATTTATGGTGGAGATTTGGTAGACTTTACATGATTACAGAAATAAATAGACAGAGGAAGAGAAAAGAAAACCTCTGTCAAAACAAGTTAAAGCGAATCCTGCATCCAGTAAGGATAATAAAAAGTCCCTTCACTTTTGGGGAAAATCCACTTGTTGTAAAGTGAAAGCACAGCAGCTCTGTGCCAGGCATGTCTGCCAGTAACCTTACGGGAGACAGAACTCAGATTTATTTTTTTCCCCTTGCATATAGAAGATGATCTCTTCTCAGCTGTGCTCTGTCCTTGCCCTAATTATATACCGTGCCAGCCAGACGTACAACACTTTCTCTTCTCAATTTTTTTTTTTTTTACAGTAAATAAAGCCTTTTTTGGTCCTACGCTCCGCAAAGAGGCAGAGAACAGGAAACGCTCAAACATTCAGGTTATTTCCTCTCCAGTAGTCTCGTGCAAAGAGTCAGCGAAGCAGCCAACAGATGCTCTTGCAGAAACGAAGCGGGTGTCTGGAACGGCTAATGAGATAGCAGGATCATATCTATCTGCAAATATGGATTTATTAAACCCCCGATCGTGAGCGGAGATATGATTCTCAGGTAGAGAGCCATGTAGGATTTCACAAAAAAACAAAAAACAAATGACAAGCACTACAGTGAAAAAGTGGTATTTATTGTTCCAACGACAATGTTTCAACCCCACAATGGAATGATTGTGAGGCAGGTGGCGCTAAAGAGAATATTGCACAAGCAGCAACTTGTCTAGCAGTTATCCCAAAATACTGCAACAAAATACATATACAAAAAACACACAAAGTGACAGTGCGCTATATGTGCTATAAAGTGACAGTGCAATAAATCTGCTGTGCAGAAAATGCAGGATATATACCCAGTGCGACAGGTAAAGGTATAAGGATGGTATAAATGTAGGCATCTCATATGAGTGTTGCTTGATCAAGCAACACTCATATGAGATTGTACCAGATCCTTGTTTATCTTTGTTCCAGTTTTGTGTTCCAGTTTGTGACCCTTTGCTGATGTTCCCAATTTTGAGTGTAAGATATTTTTTACATTTTATATTAAATGACACTTTTTACTACTAATACCATCTTTTGTTCCTTGGAGGTTGCATCAATCCAGGATAAAAAAGCTGCCACTTACAATTTAGTCTTGTCCCAAATATAGGGACTATATGTGAGTGTTTTATGTTTCATTGCCTACATTTATACCATCATTATACCTTTACCTGTCGCACTGGGTATATATCCTGCATTTTCTGCACAGCAGATTTATTGCACTGTCACTTTATAGAACATATAGCGCACTGTCACTTTGTGTGTTTTTTGTAAATGTTTCAACCCCAACTAGAGTTTTTTTTTTTCAAGCCTATGTAGGATTTTAGGCATGTAAAAAAAAAAAGAACAAAGATACCCAGCTTATGTCTTAGAGTTGATGGGGTAAAAGGTGCGGAATGCGTTGGGAAATTAAATTGTGTAATTGAAAGGGCCCTTTTAAAACAAGGCTAAACACCTTTAACAAAAGGGAGACTGTACCACCCGGAGGTCACAGGTCATACCCCCAGAAGTATCAGGGATGGTTTGATGTGGGGGCTCCACAAACAGGTGTCAAACACTGGGGGGGGGGGGGGGGGGGGGTCTCTGAGTCTTAAGAACGAGTTGAGCCTGAAGACACAGGGGCACATTCAGGACACAGGGGCAGAGAGGGTATTGCATTCTGCACATGAATTAACTATTCTAAAGCGTAGGCACCGTGGCTAGTGGTTAAAAAAGGCACTTGGGCCCTTTTTGGCAAAAAAAAGGGTTGCCACCTGGCCAGTATTTTACCGGCAGGCCAGGTAAAAAATTGGCATCAGGCCAATGTTAAGTCTATGGAGGCAGTACCAAGGCCGGTATATTTTTGAAGAAAAGGTGTCAAACCCCCCAAATATTTTAATTTCAGGGTTAATTAACTGTTTTATAAATTACCCCCACTGTTTATTACAGATAATAAGTAGAACACTTGCTTAGGTCCATTTACAGTGACACATTAATATGAATTAATGATGCGACACTGTAACCCTTTCACTGCACTTTAGATGCAGCTAGCTGGCTGGCTGAGCAGCACTGGAGTCTGAGTCTGCAGCAGCTGGAGTGCTGGCAGTGCTTTGCTGGGTGTAATACCCGGGAGGACCGCAGGGGGCTCTGTGACCGGAGCTGCGCACTACTCCCCGCTCTCACTCCGTGCTAGCGAGTCTCGCTGGTGCCTGACGTCATTTCCGCTCAGTGCCAGTTGCTGAGTGCAGGGCAGGGATGGATCTGCGGCTGTGAACCAGGAGGGGGCGGCCCTGGGCCGGGAGCTGCTACCACTGGGGGCCTAGGTGAGGGCAAACTGACACACTATCTGACCCAAAGAGGGCTGACCTTTGGCCCCTTCAGCTGCTCTGTACTACAGGTCCTTTGATGCTGAGCCTGAACCGGCTGGCTGAGCATCATGGGAAGGGTAGTTCACAACAGCTGGGGTGGCAAATGCTACCTATCACTGTCATTACCTATGTACCAAGGTGTATCATATCTCTCTGTCTCTAATCAGTGTGTATTGTAATTATGGGGTCATGCCTCCCAACTTTATCAGATGGTCAAAGGGGGACACTTTTATTTTGGGGGAGTGGCTGGAGGTGTGACTGTGGGCGGGACTTGATTTAAGTGACCAATTTATGCCTGTCATTTGTTAAATCATTTATATTCATTTAAAAAAAAGTGTTTTATTTGCAAACAGCTAATATATGAACTAATTCTGTGCTCCTAGGAAAAAAAAAAGGGCACTGAGGGATTGGGGTCAAAATAGGGGCTGTATAAATAGCGTTCACTACTATTTGGGCAAAAGGATCTGGTCCTTTTGCCCAAGAGACTTTTTTAAAGAAGGGAATTAACAGGTCAGTCTTCAGTATGACCATTTGGACAGGCAGAGGGATGTGTTTGTAACTGCTCATACTGCAAGTGTCACTTCTCATACACTATCTTCATAGATTTGACGGTCTGATTTAAAAGTGATAAGTTCCCTAAAGTGCAACCAAAGAGAAATGTTCTTATCTGGTCAGCTGATCCATCTTTGTTTCCTTTTGCTAGCAGTACAGTATCAGGGAGGAGGGGTCCATTATGTGCGCCTCGGCCAAGTACAACACAAGGGGTCCAGTCCTCATCCCCAGAATGAAGTCTAAACATCGCGTCTATTACATCGCTCTCTTCTCCGTCGTCTTGCTGGGGCTGATTGCGACGGGAATGTTTCAGTTTTGGCCTCACGCCATCGAGCCATCCAGTGACTGGAGTCCAGAGAAACGCAGTGTGCATGAGGTGCCGGCCGTGAAACTTCACGAAAAAGACCCGTTACCGGACAGGGGAGATCTGACCTGCCGGATGCACACCTGCTTCGATGTGTACCGCTGTGGCTTCAACCCCAAAAACAAGGTCAAGGTGTATATCTACCCTCTGAAGAAATACGTCGACGAGTACGGAGGCTCCCTTGGCAGTACCATATCTCGCGAGTACAACCAGCTGTTGACGGCCGTCTCTCACAGTGACTTTTACACAGAGGATGTCAACAGAGCCTGTCTCTTCTTACCATCCATCGATGTCCTGAATCAGAATACTCTGCGGATCAAGGAGACTGCGCAGGCTCTAGCACAACTTCCAAGGTAAAAAAAAATAATAGTCCGCACATTGGTCTATGACAAATCCCTAGTGGCAGGTATCCATGGACTAATTTCTACTGCAGGTTCTATAGATTTGCAATCATTTCTGGCACCTGAAAAATTGAAAGAGGCATTAAACCTTACATTTTGCTATGTTAAACCTGATCCTGACCAATAAACTTGCCTATGGATCTTCAGTATGTTCTGTGCTCCCTCTTCTACTCCAGTTCCGACATCTTGTTTAACTCCTCTGAAGTTAGGTCTCCCCTCCGCCCAGTTATTACTGTCATCCTACGACTTCAGTGTCATTCTTCCGATTTGAGTATATACGCATTCTCAGTCAATCCTACATTTTTATTCCGATTGGGATTATTCAGGACAATTAAATGATTGTCACGTCATCTCTTTGCAGATGGGACCGAGGAACAAATCATTTACTGTTTAACATGCTTCCTGGGGGACCACCAGATTATAACACGGCACTAGATGTTCCAAGAGACAGGTAAGGACTACTGCTTCAGGTATTTTAAAGGTACACTAAATGTTTCTTTTCACTTGTGCTTCTATATTACAATGACAGGTTAGTTGTCCCTAGAGTGAAGATATTTTGATAATACATGCCAGTTTATCCTCCTATCCATCAGTCTATCCTTCCACAGGAAGCAGGCAGGTCCTCAGCTGGCTCTCTCTCCTATTGTATTTGCAGCGGGGACTTAAACTAGGTCCCCCTGCTGATCCTATGCAAAAATGAGGATCTCTCTCTGCGCTAGCAGCTAGAGACCCCCGCATTCTGGAAACGGAACTGGGCGAGCCCCCACTGCCAGCGCACGACAACCAGGAACTGCTGTGTCTCAGATGAGACACAAACCCGCGTATCTGTTAGCATACACATCAGATTTACTCCAAACTAACAGGACATGTTTTTTAACCCTTGCTTCCTTAGAGATTATCAGACGTTTGTTTAGCATTCTATAGATTTCAGACGTTTGTTTAGCAGCCTATAGATTTTCAGACGTTTGTTTAGCAGTCTATAGATTTTCAGACGTTTGTTTAGCAGTCTATAGATTTTCAGACGTTTGTTTAGCAGTCTATAGATTTTCAGACGTTGGTTTAGCAGCCTGTAGATTTTCAGACGTTGGTTTAGCAGCCTGTAGATTTTCAGACGTTGGTTTAGCAGCCTGTAGATTTTCAGACGTTGGTTTAGCAGCCTGTAGATTTTCAGACGTTGGTTTAGCAGCCTGTAGATTTTCAGACGTTGGTTTAGCAGCCTGTAGATTTTCAGACGTTGGTTTAGCAGCCTGTAGATTTTCAGACGTTGGTTTAGCAGTCTATAGATTTTCAGACGTTTGTTTAGCAGCCTGTAGATTTTCAGACGTTGGTTTAGCAGCTTGTAGATTTTCAGACGTTGGTTTAGCAGTCTATAGATTTTCAGACATTTGTATAGCACTCTATAGATTTAGCACTGGTGTCACATACGTTTAGACACATTACAACCAAATGAGGTGTTACCTACAAAATATTTATTTTTTAAGTCAGTTAAATGTTCCTAAAATAATCCTGACCTGTGAATAGCAGCTGTATGAATGGATAGCGTTACGACTCTTTTGTCTTTGCAAATTCTAAATTGGCCACTATGGGGCAGTCCTGTCTCACACTAGACTTGCGGCTCTACAAGAGCACAGAACAATTCTAGAATAAAGTCCTCACATTTCCTTGCAAGATTCCTCTAGTTTTAGAACCTTGTCGAAAAATGTTTTTGTCCAAAATCCTGTTGTAATTAATGTTTTTGGTGCAGAGAGGGGGATGCCATTGTGTACTTTTTTGGGTTGGTTGATTTGCTTTGTCCTGCTCTCCCCAGTCCTGTGAAACCTGGAAGTGCAAATAAATCCCATTTCTTCCATCTATTACTGAAATCTAATGTTTAAACTGGGTTCTCCTATCATAGTAATATATTAAATGGTTCGGCAGATAATCTTGCACTGTGCCCATCTAATGTCAAATCTACAGACCTTCTTTGGTTATTTGTTTGGTTACGTGTAGTTCCTTTTACAAAAGATTTATAACTGAAATGATCTTTCATGGTGAGGTCATTACATTTCTGTTTACAGACTGCAATGGTTCAATGTTTCTCTGGGCACTGTGAAATCTTCACTACCTTTTTGAAGTTTGTTTTTTTTTTTTTTAATGTCAGGTTCACATGTGTAAAACTGTGACAATAATAATTTTCCCACTCTCCCTTCTTTCAAAACAGCTCCATGGGCGTTAGAAATGAATAATTTGAGTCTGGCCTCTGCTCCCTCTGATTCTCTAACTTTGGCAACAATAGATCATTTGAAGGTGACCTGTCATCCCTGACACGCTGCCATTAACGTGGATTAGTGAAATGCGTTGGCGACAGGTGCTTGAACTGAGGCCGTATTCCTGCCACTGTCCCATAATCCTCCATAATCACAACGTGTCAGGGATGACATGATAGTTATGTCCGTGTTTTAAAATGTCACACTAACGGCTGATCACCAGGTCTCCTGGAATGACTGGTTACTGTTCACGAATTAATAATCTCCTTGGAACGTTCCGCCAGTTTTTATGTTGCCCTGCACACATGTTTGTTAGTGATTCTCTCCCGTACTAGGTCAGCCGCTATGTAAAAGGAGCTCTTGTCACCTAAACACTCCTTACATTGTAAATATGGAGAATAAAAATGGATCTATACATTGTCTAGCAGAATCGCATACAAATGTATAAAACAAAGAGATGTGTATATATATATGACCTCACCTTGTGTCTTGATATGCCAGCGAACAATGGGAAATGTGTAATTTACATATCAGGACACAGGTGATGTCATAAGCAGGAGACTCCACAGATGTAAAACGTGCATTTCTCATATTTCATGCATTTGTTGCAATTCTGTTGGAAGTTTTATTACAAAAAAAAAAAGACTCTATGAATAACACACAGACGCTATTAAGCGGCTGATTGCTAAGCGCGATTGTGATAAACTCCCCCCGAAATTTGTCGAGAGTCTGCTTTTTACATCGGCTCACTATTTGGCGCGTGCGCCATCTTTATCCATAACCCGTAATTTATAGATCATTTTTTATATATTTTTTTCTATTCTCTGCATAATAAAAACAAACAAACTGTATAGTCCCTTTAAGACGTTCGTTGTTAACCTCTGGCACACCTGGGTTACCTGGATTCTCACCTCCTCCCCCTGTCTTAACTCCCTGGCAGAGCCGTGCTGGCCGGGGGCGGATTTTCGACCTGGACATATCGCCAAGGATATGACGTCAGTATTCCAGTTTACAGCCCTCTGTCTGCAGAGGTGAACTTACCTGAGAAAGCACCTGGGTAAGTTTCCCCTCCTAGTACCTAGTCAGCTTTATGAGTTTTAATGGACACGAGTCTCCCTTCAGCCGAAACATTTCATTGGTTACCATGGCAACTGCTCCACCTTTACAACTTTGCCCCAGGATTGATCCTTATACAGAAGCCCTATTATTTCCGCCAGTGATCGATTTCTTTGGTTCCAGTTTTTTCCCCCTTGACATCCCCCTGTCTTGTCTTTGCAGCCCCCGCGTTTACTTCATCCTCTCCTCCCAGACCTCCCTGCACCCGGAATTCCGATCCGATCTGGAAACTATCCGAGCAGAGAATGGGGAATCTGTGCTCGTTCTGGACAAATGCAGCAACCTCTCTGAGGGGGCCTTGCACCACCGCAAGCGCTGCCACAAGAATACAGTGTTTGACTATCCACAGGTGCTCCAGGTATAGACCCCAAAACCTCCTCATTTTATGTTATCTGCACATCCTGGCATTTAATTACATGTCACACCAGGGTACCCCTGTACAAAAGGACATTTCAGATCCGTTTTGGTGAAGACACAACTTCCTGCACATAAGGATTTCACTTTTAAATGAAATAGTTTTTCTTTATAACTCCCAGTTTTATTTGGTTTCCACAGACAGTGACTGTATTTAATAATTAACTGGGTTTATCTCCAGGCGTTAGTGGGTGAAACTACCCACATATTGTCTGCATACTGCAAAGAGTTTTATAGATTTGTTCTTGGTTGGTTTAATTAGCATGGTTACAGCAGTTCTGGGACCCAGATCTCAAATATACCTATTCTGGTTTTGTGTCTCCTTCTCCCTTGTCCCTTATTCTTTTCCTACGGTAGGTTCCCCAGTGCAGTAGCTGATCATTAATCTCTCTTTTTCAGGAAGCCACATTCTGTCTCATCGTTCGGGGATCTCGTTTGGGACAGACTGTTCTCAGCGATGTTCTTCAGGCGGGCTGCATCCCCGTGATCATTGCAGATTCCTACGTCCTGCCCTTCTCCGAGGTCCTGGATTGGAAAAGGTAATGGATTTTCTTACGGCTTTGGCCACCGCATCGTATCCCATAGCAATGTGTTCAGTGCGAAGCATTATATAACATCGACCTTGCGTCTCAATAAATTCTCCAGTACGGACACAGTGTGTACATTACTGATGACTTTTTGGAGTTATGGTTCCTAATTCAGAGCTTCTCCTCCCAGCGCTAACTGTATTGCACAAGATGTAACTGGACCATGTTTGGAACGCTGGCCAACCGTTAACCTTTATACCCAACCCCCATCGTCTTTGTGTCTTTACACAGAGCATCCGTGGTAATACCAGAAGAGAAGATACTGGAGATGTATACTATTCTTCAGAGCATCCCACAGAGACAAGTGGAGGAGATGCAGAGACAGGTGAGTGGTGCCTCATTCTTTAGGAGATGTTCAGAGATAATATTTGGTTACTTAGTAGCCAACCTTTCGCATGTGCTCTCCTCAGAGGGCTTGTAAATTAGGATATGTGCCTGGAAACATCGAACATGGCTGCAGTTTACTAAGCAGCCTGTAGGTGTCTCTGTGGGGCTAAGTTTCCCATTGCAGAAATAGTATTCTTTAGACATGTGCAAAACTAACATTTTCGTTTTCGTCCATTCGGCCGAAAATTTTATTTATTTAGTCTAAAACGAATTTCGTTCATTACTGCATTCGTTTCAGACGAAATTTGTTCTTTATTTTCATTTCGTTTTATTCGTTCGTACGAATCAATTGACCTACAGATTCTATAAACCGAACGACCTTTGGTTTATAGACTTTCGGCTTATATAATAAATGTAATGCTATTGACTTTCTATAAACCGAACTAGAGTCCCAGTTCGTAAGAAAAGTCGTTCGGTTTCTAGATTTTTGGCTTATAGAATACATGTAATACTATTAGCTTTCTAGAAACTGAAATAGAGTCCCCATTCATACGAATAGGTCAATTGACCTATTCGTATGAATGGGGACTCTATTTCGGTTTATAGAATAGCAATAGCATTACATGTATTCCATAAACTGAAAGTCTATAAACCGAAAGTCGTTCATTATGTCGGTTTATGGAATGTATGTAATGCTATTGGTATTCTATAAACCGACTCTATTTCGGTTTATAGAATGCCAATAGCACGAATGGACGAATGATTTTCTTTTATTAACCATTCGTTCATTCGGTTTTCGTTAGTTTAGCACGAAAATGCTATTTTAACGAATGCACATGTCTAGTGTTCTTTGCCATTCACCATTCACATTAGAAGATTATTTGCTCTTTCTGTCACTTACCAGTTGCCCACACTATGCAATATGTGTGCACGGATTTATATACAATAATCACGGGTTGAAGCCAAGAACACTGCAAAGTATAATTAATAGAGCATTATTAATATACATTTAGTATTGTAGGTCATGTGTGCGCCCAGTATACTATCTGTTGACATATGGGTTACATACACGTTGAAGTGTAAGCTCTGTGAGCTAGATTCTCTACCTCATGTATCAGTCTAACATAGTATGTAGTTCCCATCTGTGCTCTGTACCATGCACTCTATAAATATTAATGTGAATAAAATCGCCTGCAGTAAAAGCATTGGAGAGAACATGTTGAGGACAAAGTGTATCAGTTGTGGTCAGAGACATCTAATCAGAGTTTAGAAAGGCCTGCCATTTCTGAATTCAGCCATGTGTTATTTTAATTTTTTATTTTTTTTTAACTCTTAACGCAGTGTGTGATTGTTATTTGTAACGGACCGTCTACCCGACGTAGTAGACCCTCTGTCCGTTGTAGGAAATAACCTCCTAGCCCCCCGATTACAGCTTAGCATTCACCCAGCAAGTCTTTCCTGGACCCTTGCTCTTTGTACCCAAATAGACAGGACATCTAGCAGTTAGGTACAGCAAGAAGAACAACTCTCTTTATTTGTGCAACAGCACAGACTTATATACACATAAACATGACATCACAGCATTAGTAATCCAGATAGAAATGAGTAAACCTAATTACAATACACACAGTAAGGCACATAATCAACACAATATAATCAGTTTAACAGAAGGACATACAATGGGGGAATCCTGCCTCACACCTTTCAGGATGCAAAGGTATCGGATCCATGCAGAGTGCACTCATTTAAAGTAACTTGCTAAGGGACATCACTGTACAACAGGACACTGAATGACTTACATGAAGACAATGGGTAAGGTGACATAATTACAGGGGTTTACAGGATAGAATACAATCTTAACCTGGGGAAAACACATTGAATGGGACAAAGGCTTGAATCCTAGAGTACACAGCTTGGCTCACATCCTGAATGAGCCTGTATTTGAAGTCCAGTTGAAAACAGGGGTCCACTGGCGCCCTCAAAGTGTGTACCCTCAAACTAAAATATTGACAGACAGGGTCCATAGTCCACATGGAGTCTTCTTACTGCCAAGCCCCTCCAAGAACCCCCGTCACAGTGGATCTTCAAATCCATTTCAGGACATTATGAATTCAGATTAATCGCAGCACTTAAGAATACCCACGGTCTTTATTCGCGAAAGAGGGAATTTCAGGAAGTTGCCAAGGGAATTTCAAACTTAAGACCGAAGTAACCAAGTGGAAAAAATTCACCGGTTAATTTTTTTTTTTTTTTATGCCACCATTTTTTCCCCCCACCTCGGCTACTTTGGCCTTAAGTTTGCAGTTCCCTTCACAATTCCCTTCATTGATGAATAAAGGTCTTTGTGAGATATCAGCCAGTTCTCTGATCGGCCGGCCATTTCTGATAACACCCAGGTTTGAAACTCTTACCTCAGCATTAAAGGATCATTAATTAATAACACAGCAAATAATAATATCAAAGTGTTTTACCAGGTACCTCCGGGGGGGGGGGGGGGGGGGGAATTGCTTTTGTCCATCACCTTGGGGCTGACGTTACCCAGTTTAATGGTCCTCATTTTATCGACCTGCTGGGAGCTGGACGTAATGCTGATTGTGGAACAGATTGTGTGGATGGTGCATGTCACACTGGCAGATGCTTCTCGTCCTCTCTGTTGATATTATTACATTTTGTTCCTTGGCATTTTATTGCCTTTCCCCCCCTCCCCACTTTCTATGCACGTTTTCTCTTTGTGTCCCCCCTTGTATGTACCATTTACCTACATATCAGCAGCCCGGCTCTGCTGCCAGTCTGTAAGTGGGGGGAAAAAGCACAGCATGGAAAATTGAAAGGTTATTTTTTTTTTCCCGTCGTGAGCCCTTCCACTGTCTGCGTTTGGCCCTGCACTGTTTTTCCATCTATCCACCGGCGGCTGCTCTAATGTGTCTCATGTTCTTTAACTTTCCGTAACGGCAAAAAACAAACAAACCCCAAAACACTAATAATCCACAATAAATAGGGAAAGTATTTCATTAAAAAAATCTGTACTTCCAGCTACTCACAGACATGTTTCAAACATCACTGTACAGCATCCCCTGAGGGTGAAGGTAACTCCAGTTGCTGCGGACTCCAACTCCCATCGTACTCAGACATCCTCTGATGCAAAATGATATATACAATGTGTTAGCAAGATAAACAGTCTGTCCTGTCTCCTGCTTAGGACATGACAGTGTGGCTTGATATGCAAATGATACATTTCTTATTGATGTCATAAGCACGAGACTCCCCCAGAGAAGTGCACAACATACGTTTCTCGTATTTATACATTCGCTGCAAATCTGCTAACAATGTATATATCATTTTTCAGCATTTTTTTAATTCTCTACTTTTGCAGTATGAACTAGGGCTTGACAAATCCCGGTAGCCAGGGCTGGTAAAATCCATACTGCTGGCTCCTAACTTTTTGTTTCTTTTACATTGAACCTCTATGGAAGTTCCTTTTCCCTGGCTCCTAAAAATAGCTGGGCTGGCTCCTGAACTGGTCTCTGGCTCATGGTCAAGCCCTGGTATAAACAGTGTTTAGATGACAGAGTCCCTTTAGTCCCTTCAGTGCAGTTAAAAAGCTTCAAGGTGGCCTGGGAGATGGTCCTCCACTACCTAGTAGTGATGTTTGGTGGGCGGCGCATGTGAAAAGGAACCTCCTTCTACTTAAGGATCATCCCCTACATACTCATTGGCTGTGTTGCGTGTGATTGATGCTCTCCCAGCCCAATGAGTGGGAGTGGCGTGTCTCTGCAGCCGTGGGAGCTGTGCTCTCCGTGATGGAAGCCTCCTAGTTCTTGCTTTTGCAAAGACTAGTGTAGAATATCTTTCAGATGGTGCACAATTAGTGCAAGATCCTCAAATTACACTTTTAGAGAGGTAAAACTAAATTAAAAATGAAAAGTCGATTCTTCCCTCTCTGAACTTCTTTAAAAATAATAATAATAAAGTGTTTAACCAGGAAAGGTTTTTGAAGTGGGTCCAAGGGAATGTTATTATTACTCAGTTTAATGGCCCCCAACTGTGCCAGGAATTGAACCTGTGACCCCAAGGGTTAAACAGATTCTACTGTGCTATCTCACCAGCCAGTTTGGTGATCTGATTGCCATCATCTTGTTGATGTCATAAGCAAAGGATATTTTAAAACCTATTTTTATCCTACAAAATGAATTTATTAGGTTTTTTTAAATAATTTTGTGAGCAAGGCAATATGTACATTGCATTAACATTTATTTATATAGCGCCAACAATTTATGTAGCGCTAGATAAAGAGCACAGAAGGGAACTGCAAACTAAGTTAGACAAACTAGAACAAACTCACACATGAGGTAGAGAGTTCTGCTCGCAGAGCTTACAATCTAGAGGAACAGACTGATACATGAGGTAGAGAGTTCTGCTCGCACAGTTTACAATCTAGAGGAAAAGACTGATACATGAGGTAGAGAGCCCTGCTCACAGAGCTTACAATCTAGAGGAACAGACTGATACATGAGGGAGAGAGCCCTGCTCGCAGAGCTTACAATCTAGAGGAACAGACTGATACAGGGGGTAGAGAGCCCTGCTCGCAGAGCTTACAATCTAGAGGAACAGACTGATACATGAGGTGGAGAGCCCTGCTCACAAGCTTACAATCTAGAGGAACAGACTGATACATGAGGTAGAGAGTCCTGCTCACAGAGCTTACAATCTAGAGGAACAGACTGATACATGAGGTAGAGAGCCCTGCTCACAGAGCTTACAATCTAGAGGAACAGACTGATACATGAGGGAGAGAGCCCTGCTCACAAAGCTTACAATCTAGAGGAACAGACTGATACATGAGGTAGAGAGCCCTGCTCACAAAGCTTACAATCTAGAGGAACAGACTGATACATGAGGTAGAGAGTCCTGCTCACAGAGCTTACAATCTAGAGGAACAGACTGATACATGAGGGAGAGAGCCCTGCTCACAGAGCTTACAATCTAGAGGAACAGACTGATACATGAGGTAGAGAGCCCTGCTCAGAAGCTTACAATCTAGAGGAACAGACTGATACATGAGGGAGAGAGCCCTGCTCACAAACTTACAATCTAGAGGAACAGACTGATACATGAGGTAGCGAGCCCTGCTCACAGAGCTTACAATCTAGAGGAACAGACTGATACATGAGGTAGAGAACCCTGCTCACAGAGCTTACAATCTAGAGGAACAGACTGATACATGAGGTAGAGAGCCCTGCTCGCACAGCTTACAATCTAGAGGAACAGACTGATACATGAGGTAGAGAGTTCTGCTCGCAGAGCTTACAATTTAGAGGAAAAGACTGATACATGAGGTAGAGAGCCCTGCTCACAGAGCTTACAATCTAGAGGAACAGAGTGATACATGAGGTAGAGAGTTCTGCTCGCAGAGCTTACAATTTAGAGGAAAAGACTGATACATGAGGTAGAGAGCCCTGCTCACAGAGCTTACAGTCTAGAGGAACAGACTGATACATGAGGTAGAGAGTCCTGCTCACACAGCTTACAATCTAGAGGAACAGACTGATACATGAGGTAGAGAGCCCTGCTCACAGAGCTTACAATCTAGAGGAACAGACTGATACATGAGGTAGAGAGCCCTGCTCACAGAGCTTACAATCTAGAGGAACAGACTGATACATGAGGTAGAGAGCCCTGCTCACAGAGCTTACAATCTAGAGGAACAGACTGATACATGAGGTAGAGAGCCCTGCTCACAGAGCTTACAATCTAGAGGAACAGACTGATACATGAGGTAGAGAGTCCTGCTCACACAGCTTACAATCTAGAGGAACAGACTGATACATAAAGAAGAGACCCCTGCTCGCAGAGCTTACAGTCTAGAGGGAGAGGGGTACATGAAACACATAAGGGAGGGAAAAAGTCAAAAGGAAGGTGGAATAATACTGAATTATATGTCTGTCTTAATTGCTCATATAACACCCTTTATGCTCTGTATCGAGCTCTGTGTACAATGCTGCAATCAATAACCAAGTCATGTCAGTTTGAACAGATCTGACATCAATTCATTGTTTACAGCAGGGCTGTGTAATATTCTGTAACAATTTGGTGACTGACACACGTGGTTTGGAGGAAGGACTCAGGGAAGAGCCCGCAGTGATCTTCGTAAATTACAGCTAAAAACAATTAAATAGCAGCATTATGTGGAGCCTTTGCCATCACTAAAATAAATTAATCGGTGCCTTCTTTTAGCTACATATACATTTTGATGCATCAGGCTGACATTCGTGATTCATTTTAAACACTTGGGATATAATTTAAAGATTAAACTCTAAAAAAAAAAAAATTGCAATATTGTAGTCAAAAGTGCTGAAAAAACAACTTATGAATCTTCAGCATGCTCTGTGCTCCTTCTTCTACTACAGTGCCGACATCTTGTGTAAGGCTCAGATTCCTTTCCCTCTTCTCATTGAAAACCTGCTACCTCCTACTTCACTGTGAGTCTTCCTACATTATCGTTTGCATTCCCACTAACACGTACTTTCTTCCCACCCATCATACATGATTGCCACGCAGACACACCACTAGGAGCCACAGACCTGAGCTGAACTGTCTCACTGAAGCAGTAGCTTCACCAAATTATTTTTCCTGAGTCTTAGTTTTTTGGATGCAAACTATTTAATGGGACTTTGCAAAACTACTGTTTTTAAAACCAATATAAAACCGGGAGAAATGTTTTAAGATTCATTTTGGAACAGGTCATTTTTGTAAAGGTATCTCTACTAATTCTGATGGATCCCTGACATATTGTATATTGCAATGAAAATCTTAACCCTGATAACAAGTATTTTATCAGATGAGGCAGATTATTATTATATATATATTTGACAACTGAAATACTATCCACGAAGCAAGGGACAAGCCCGGCATGTGTGGGTCAGAGAGCCCGGAGAGGTGAAAACAGATCCGTGATTTATCTGCAATGTGGCTTCTGCAAACAAGGTTTTATTTGGTCAGTGGCTTTGCTTAACTAACCTCTAACCCCGCGAGGCTCTGAAGTGTAGCGTCTGACAGACCAGCTCTCCTTTCAACTCTCCCCGGTGCTGGGCTCCTTGTGTTTGCTTTTTGGAGGGGGTAAGGGGAATCTGTATGCACCACAGGGTTTCGGCAGCTAGAGAATCTCTTTTTTTCTGTCTACACACCATGCACTTTTTAAATGCCAGTTTAATATTAAAGAGAGATGAAACCCTAAAAATAACAATTTGCCATATAAAAGGCTTCCCCCAAAACCTTTTATCCTGGTCTAATGTGCTGAAACAAACCACTTACTATGTAAGTCTTCATCTTATTCTATGCTCCTTCTTCTACTATATGTCCGACATCTTGTGTCTGTCTCACCGTCTGTCTTCTCCCTCCTAGTGCACTGACATACTCCCTAATTTTTTACATGAACATTTGCATTCACTACTGCCCCACTGACGTCCTACCTAACTGTTCACATGTGTTAGAAGATACTATATGTTATTGAACAGTTATAAGTAGATCCTCTTCATCCAGTTTACAAGCAGAGCATTCAAGCTGACCATGCTCAAATCCACATCCAGTGGTTTGAAGTGCACAAAACTGAACTTTTTCATCATCCCACGGGTTTCGCAGTCACCAAATCCCTATAGGAACTCCTGGTCCGACGTCTCAGCTAGTATTGTTTGCCAGATCCATCAAAAAACAGAATTTGATCATGTTTCTGGCTTGACCAATGTCTGACAATCAAGGAGAGGGAATCAGAAACCACTGTGACTTATCTTGAATGTACTTGACTTATTTACCCTACTGTTTCATGTTTGCAACTTTGGAAAACATGGGCAGACAATTCTGTGCGCCAGTCGCAGCGATACGTTGTGAGATGTAGAATAGCAATTATTTTTTTAATGGCGGGACTTGAAGAGCTGACATTTTTAAAATACATGCCGCTGATTAATACCGATTCACTGCAGGCGTTAACGAGACTTTCACCATTGAATTTAATAAATCGAGAGAGAAACCCCTGAGTTCCCTTAGTGATTTTCCAATATTTTTTTGGTAGTGGGTTAGGGTTCGGGAGTAAGGGATGAAAAACATGAAAGGACAACTATAGACAAAAAAAAAAAGTTATGTTTAACTGAAATATTGAATCATGAGCAGGCATTTTAAATAGAGATTTTTTAATGAAACTATATAAATAAAGCACTATACTTTGCCCTCTATGCGTGTATAGCTCTATCAGGGGGTGGACATCTTGGGTCAGATGGGTGAGGTCTTCCTTCATCTGACCCAAGATTCTAATCAATATGTCAGCTCCCTGATAGAGCTATACAAGAAGAGAGGCTCGATAAGGTGCTTTGTTTATATTCTCTCATTAAAGCTCCCGATAATCTGTCTGATTTATCAGTTGCCCTTTTAAGAAGGAAAAACCAGGCTTATGTAAGAGAGAAATGAAGAACATCCTTTGGGACTTTGCCTTCCCAAGGGGATCACCGAAACGAGTTCATCGTAACAGTCGTGAAAAAGGAGGGCAGGGTCATAAAAAATAAAAAAAATGGAGTAATAAATAACCGTCGTGAGTTACGGGCGGCTGTATGTAAAATGTCAGCTATGATTTGCCACTGAATATTTAAAGTGTCCAAGCCCTTAATTTAAAAGCCCCAACCTCTGCAAGCTTGGAACTGGCGAGCCAAATTAGGAGCTGCCTAACGAGACAGGTTTGCGGAGTGATGGATGACTGCTGGGCAGGAGCCAAACCACAGACCATTTAAAGGGGCTATGCAGCTTGAAAACAGTTTATTTTGCAGAAATTGGCCCCGACAGGCAAAGCGACGGCTTCTTTTCTACTTTACAATTGTGTTGTCTTGACGGCCGCAGAATTTAAACGGGCGGTTGAGCAAAAATTTTGGCCAATCCTTGGACAAAATCATCCCATCATGGCCCTCAAAGACCCCATCGTGTCCTAAAATCGTCTCACTCGTGTAGTGACAGCCGGCCTCTGTAGGCATGGCAAGTTATTGGAGCTTTAAAGAGTTTTAAACAACAAGTATGGAAACGTCTGGTTATACGAGGGAGGGAGGACATCCGATGTGTTAGCGTAGAATAGCGATTGTGGAAAGTTTGAAACCATGGAAAAATAAATCATTTTCTGGTCAGGGGTAGGACGGGGACATGTGAGTTTGGGAGAACAACGTGGGTACAAACTCTCTACCATCCTGATCTTGATTTTGTGAATGACTATTATGTCAATGATTTTTTTTACTTTCATTTTAAATGTCCCCCGTTTATGACACAATATGCGGCTGAACGACTGTAGTGGAGAACGGGGAATCTGTTTACGGTGCTTGTTTATGTCATAAACAGGAGACTGATCCAAATACTTTTTTTTTTTTTTTATTCCATGCATTTGCAGAATGTATTAATCATATTTTTAAATCTGAACACTATTTAGTTAGCTATGCCCCCCTTTAAATGTATGCTTATCCACAGCGAGAGACTGTATTGGCCAACTGTGGCCATCCAGACTTTACTGAACTACAACTACTATGATGCTCTGCAATATAAAAAAATATATATATATTTTATGTGTTTACAAATTCATCGCATTAGTAGCAGACCTAATGCATGTTTCTGCTTCCCTTTCTAATCACTGCCTTGATCTGATATCTCCTAAACGAGCTCTGTCTGCTAGCTCAGGTGCGGTGTATACTCGGGGTTTCGGCTCTCTACCTCACGTATCAGTCTGTTCTTGTAGTCC
Organism: Pelodytes ibericus; assembly: GCA_036172795.1. Classification (NCBI taxonomy): domain Eukaryota; kingdom Metazoa; phylum Chordata; class Amphibia; order Anura; family Pelodytidae; genus Pelodytes; species Pelodytes ibericus. The sequence continues at coordinate 7,815,482 of CM069863.1, read as the reverse complement.
CCCCTCTATGCTCTGGACCTAGCGCTATATAATTAAATGGAATGTAAAAAAGAAAATTGACAGGGTAAGAAGAAGGGTTAAAAAGAGACATGTCCTTCTACTCCCAACTAAACCCAACGTATGTCTTGACAGACACGCAGGTTTATTCTCTACTCTGCCTCAAAGCTGAGGCAGAGCTGGTCTGCAGGCTGACACTGTCGCGTTCCCCACTGTGTTACAAGACCGTGCCTTTTTAATATAGGGCTTTATTCATGAATTGACATGGGAAATGTAAACTTAAAGCTCAGCTGAGATATCGGGAAGAATTTTTCCAACTCTGTTACTTTTGGCCTTGTTTTTGAAATTCCCTTGTCAATTCCCTTTCATGATTAAAGCCCAACGCATCTCTCAAATTAATGTGGCCTTTGCCACAAGATAACTATATCTGCAAGGAGGTAGTTACATTTAATTTTACTATATAACTTGGTAATTATTTATTTGCGAGGGGCAAAGCTGGCAAATGTACAGACAATGTCACAGTTCAATCTTTAATGAATAGGTCATCTCTATAGGGTCTGCCCCCAGCATGCTGACCTTATGTTATCAGGAGCAGAAATTAAGAAATTGTACATATAGTGCTTCAGCAGAATATAGAGGATCCTAAAAAATCCATGCTGATCTGCTGAAACACACTGGAGAACATTTCCCCCCGGTTGCTTTGTTTTGGAGGATTTCAGGTCTGCCCAGGACTTCTGGCAATGCACTTTATTTCACATGCAGTCTCCACAGGGCCCATTGGTAAACCCCCGAGGCTGTAAATTAAAACCACTTTAGTAGATAGACCGCCCTTCTGAGGCCCCCCCTTTCCCCTCTAACTTTGTAACTCAAGAGGTTTGCAGCATGAGGTCAGCATCGCTGAAGGTAGAAGATCTGGCAAAATGGATTTCACTCAAGGAATTCTGGGAAAAATGCGGCCAGTTTCTGGAAGTGTAATGTTTATACCCCCTGCGTCGGTCACAGAGAGCAAGAGGATGTTTTCTGTTTACAACCTTCGGTACATGATTCCAATGTTGCGCAGCCAAACTTGTCCAAGCAGCTGCAATGCCAAATGTTACCCACCCTACTCTCGCTGCTGTCCCATTAGAGAGAACCTATTCGATGCAGCATCTCCACCAGTGAGATCGGCAAACCCGGCGCTTGAGGAATAACTGTAGACTTTACGAGCCAGATAGACCAATCCAGGAGCCAGGCAATTGGTTGTTTTATTGGGTTCCGTGTAAAACAATCGAGCCAACAGTATGAGTTTTAGGAGTCATGACTCCTTGGCTCCTGGGATTTATCAAGCTCCGGACTAATCCACCAACTGTGGCATCTGTTCAATCCTCAGGGTTGCAGGTTGGATTCCAGTGGGGGTTTATTAAACCAGGGCTTGACAAATCCCGGGAGGCATGGCTCCTAAAATTCCTACTGCTGACTCTTAACTTTTTTGACTGGTTTATAAAGTACTTTATGGAAGTACCATTTTGCCTGGCTCCTAAATATAACCAGGCTGGCTCTTACATTGGTCTGTTGGCTCCTGAAGAAATTTGCCAAGCCCTGTATCTTTCTGAGGTTGAGAAAATGAGTACCATTAACTTTTGTCGCCATTGCACTCATTCGTTGGTGAACTATTGAGGGTTATTTACAATGAGTCGTGCTGGGAACCTTTGTAAACATGGCGACCAATGGAATCTCCCGCTGATTCTTCCACTTTTAGAACTTTGACCCAGAATTAGCCACATTGGGCCCAATCAGTGACACAGAACATCACTAATTACTGTTTTCCATTGCAGTGTAGGGGATTCAGTGACATGAGATGTTGCCAGCAGCGTAAGATCAAATGATTTACTTAATTTTAAGGGAACTTCTCATGTGTTCCTCTCTATACCCACCATTAGTATGTTTCAATAAAACCTTTTGATCATTTTTTTAAAGGACAATTAAACTTTTTTTTTTCTTTTTCATGCTCCTCCGGAGTAAACCCGAAATGTATCTTAAAAATCAGAGTGGGACTTGTCCTGCTAGTCTGATCAGGGGCTGCAGAGTGTGGGGGTCTTTCTCTGCTAGTGCAGAGATACCCTCTCGTTTGTGCATGGGGTCAGCAGAGAGGTCTTCAAGTAGAAACACAAGTGTAAAATCAAGTTTTGTTGCTAATTTCTCAGCTGCCCAGCAGTTTAAGACAATGTTGAGCACAATCACAAGTTTCCTGTATCTTTTGGTTTAATCGGTTCCCCACCCTTGGTTTTTCAGGCTCTCTGGTTCTGGGAAGGTTATTTCAAATCGATGAAGTTCATTGCTCTGACCACCCTCCAGATCATCAATGACCGAATCTACCCTTACGCTGCAAGATCGTACGAGGAGTGGAACAACCCACTCTCTGTGGTAAGTACCATCCAAGTGTTTACGTGGAGTCTAGTTCTCTGTCTGCATAAATCCCTTGTGACTTCTTGCTTGCAAGGCATCGTGGGATGCTGATGTCATCATTTGAGGCCGGTTGGATGTGCAAGCATCTGTTCTTACTCTGTATCTGTGTAACTAAGGTGCGGAGTAGTGATGATCTGCGTTGGGATCTGAGACTCATAATACCCCTGTGTTTTTAACCACGTGCATGATAAGAACAGTCCGTAACACATGCTCTGGTCTGTGTTGAAACCTGGGGGAGTTACTAGAACATGAAATCTTGGGTATTTTTTTTTTAATTAGTCCCCCCCAGACTACAATAAGTATTTAATCCATTGTGCCCTAGTGATCTAGAAACAAAATAAAAATGACATTCAAAATAGATATACACTCGCCTCTAGGCGAAACCCAATCACTGTGGTATCCAAACGAACACGGAAGGGGGGGGGGGGGGGGGGGTTCAAGCATTACTTGATCATCACCTCACCCAGATCACTTTGCAGGACTGGTTTGCCTTCTAGACACTTGCCTAGACTGCCATTTTTAATTTTTTAAGGCTGGTACTTAATACTTGCCCCACCCACTTTTCTCCTAACTCCACCTGTTTTGGACATGCTTCACCCAGTTTCATCTTCCCCGCCCAGACACCCTTGAGTCTAGTGTTGCCTGGCATGCATGTTAATCCAGCCCGGTCAGTGTTGGGTGCTGGAGATACTGGTTATGGTAGGTGGCTGAGGTGGTATCAATCTGGCCAAAATATTAATGACCTTTTAGAGGCACTGAGCATTTAGGCTGAATGCCACATAACACAACATCATCCTACGATTATTAGCCACAATACATCTTTTATTACGAATTCTTCATAAACAGTGCAAACAGATTGCTCTTTGTACAGGCATCCAACAGCGGGGCAGAATAATGCTAGCCTTTTACATCTGTTAATAAACTGCCCATTTTGTTTAGATGATATTACTGCTTAAGAAGTGTAGAAAACCAGCACTAGGAGATTTGCTTCCTCTAGTGCCTCCTAATGGACGAGGTCTGTTGAGATGCTCCTGTATTGTTCAAGCTGACAGACACACGTCACAGTTAGTCTATCAGACTCTCAGTGTTACTTACACATATTCCACAAAGCAAGTCTCCTAGTGCTTAGTTTCCACCCTACATTAATAGTAATATCTTTTACATCAAACATGATAGGAAGATAATTTTAAAAGCAATTAAATCCGCAAAACCTGGACTATTCATTAATAATGTTTTTGTTTTGTCAGTACTGCCCCTTCTAATTTTTTTCCTGTCTGAAAATAAGTTTTCTATTCCTTTTGACTGTTTTTAAATTGTATTTATTTTTGCTTTGTTGTCACCGCAAAGAGTGGGGGCGGGATCTTGTGGGCGCCCCTCATTTCGTCAGTATCGCGGCACACGGCGGGGAGGGGGGGGTGTCATGACTTTCCACGCTCGTTGGTCGCAGTGAGCCTCTCCTGGCGGTACCGGTGCCAGCTTTGACAGAGCGCTCCCTCGGGTCAGCAGGCGAAGAGTTAAACCTGTATCCTTGGCGCCCTTTAACCGCTCCAGGATGAGAATCAACGCTGAAATTGTTTCTCAGAGTCTTCTGTGGAAATACATAGTGCATAATTGGAGCAAAGCACAGAATAAATCAAGACTTTTTTTTTTTTTCTCTAAGGTCTGGTAATTCATAATTGAAACCATACTCTGAGGTTGGTATTTTGTTTAAAAAAAAAAAAGAAAAAGGGGAAAACACGAAAATACTGAGAAAAGGCAAAACCGCCTGACAACTCCCGTCGCCCCCCTGATGGCACTGCCCCCAATATCTCTGAGGATGGTAGGAGGGGCTAATATAGCGTAAAACCACATTACATTGAATGGCATTAAATTGCCACCAGGACAGACACAATGTAATCAGCAGGAACATTTCCATTGGCTCCCATGGCAACTGCTCCACTTTTAGAAGTTAACTTTTTTTTATAATTAACCCTTGCTTTCCATGTTTTTAGTAAAAAATACGTGGGCCACTTTTTCTAGGTTATCTAAAAGAAGTCTTAAACCGTACTTACTTTAGGAACTGAAATCCTAACAAAGGGAAATGGCTTTTTGTGATATTGGTGTGCATGCAAATGAGCTATTGGAACACAGTGATGTCATAAGTAAGGGACAGGACCAACAAACATCTTGGTTTGTAGCTAGTTTCTGGTGCTCCATTCATTGCTCGGAGAGCATGGTTTATCAGAAGTCTTTTGTTTGTTTTTTATTGTATCTTATGTCTATATTCTGTTTGTGGGCCTTTCCACCTTTCAGTATTGAAGCCTCTAAGTTTAACAGCTGACTGATTCCTAACCAATGTCAAGTGAGTTTTAGATGATGCCTATGTCTTGATAGCAGTGAGATGTACTGACCAATTAGCAATGGAAGAAACAGCAATCCCTTAATCAATCTACGCTCAAATGCTTGAAATAGTTATGGGACTTTCACTTAAATGTTGTTATTTTTTTTTAAACTGATAAGACTAGACTATGAGGAAAATAAAAAAAATGTTTTTAAATGCATCTGTGCCGTCTCCTGTTGATGACATCATCATGTGGCTTGATATGCTAATTATTCCTAAAATGAGTTCATTTCATAATCTAAGCATGTTCGTGCATTTCTGCCAACTCAACGTATAGTTCATTCATGGTGACGGCTCCCTGTTCAGCACTGTGTTTGTTTTTGGGAATGCAGAGATTTTGGTTGTCTGTCCGTGAGACTTGTTTTGTGGTCACCATGTTTTGCATGAGAGGCTCTAGATCAGGATTTGACAAATCCCAGGAGCCAGGGAGCCACATCTCCTAAAAATCCCAAGGACAACTGATGTAGGCATGTTAAATAGAAATGCTGTAACAAAGCTCTCTATAGCTAAGTCAGGGTGCAGACATGTTGTTTAGAATCTTGGGTCAGGTGACTGTAGATGTGACCCAAGATGTCTGCCCCCTAATAGAGCTATACAAGCAAAGAGGGCTCAATAAGGTGCTTTTCTTTATATTTTTTCTTTGAAGCATTTCTATCAAAATGCCTACCCTTTATTCAAGCTTTTCTTTAAGCATAAGAAATCTTTTTGCTGACCATTTAAATCCCCGCTTCTGGCTCCTAACTTTTGTTGATGGTTTTTCATGGAACCCTACGAAACTACAACTGGCTCCTGACTTGGTGTGTTTGAGTCCTAAAGGCTACCTTTATTTGTCACGCCCTGCTCTACATTACGTGGTGTTTATTTTGGGTCCAGCAGAGGGGCTTAGCATACACAAGCCTCCAACAGCCCCATCTTCTTCAGGATCTGCTGCTCATCACCTCGTGTGTTTGATCACAGTAATTGGTCATATGTTGCCTTGCGTCCCCCCCTGAGACCCCTGAACAATGCTCAATCTGCTTCCTAGAGGAAAATTAGGTCTATTGGATTTAGAGCTGGTGGATTTTACAAGTCGTTCCGTGGCATGCGACTATAATGGAACTCACTGGCCCCTACAGTTGGGCAGGAGACTGGAATCCCCTCCTTCCAGCCCCACTGAATTATTGGTTCTCCCTGAGCTTAATTTCTCCTTTTGAAGGGAGAGAGGTCAGGAGGTCTCAGACAGCAGACTCGCCGGCAGGAGGTCGGCTCTTGATAGCACTTGAGAATAAGCCTTAAAAGCTTCATTTGGAAGCGTTCCCCCTTGCTAACTGGAAACATTTAATGTCTGACCTGCCCCGGCTGTCAGAGTGTTAATGATTTTGCAGCATTGAGCTGGGTCTCTGGTGCTCACTGCAAAGTCTGCAGTCTGTTATTGAGTTTTAAGCAACGTTCGGAGCCCTAGCTAAAGCCCACCTTTACACCCCCCACCCCCCCAGAGTTACCACTGATCGGACAACTTCTGAGGATTTCACAGCCGATGAACCCCAATAAATCAGGGCTTGACAAATATCTGTAGACCTTAGGAGCCAAACAGACCGGCCTACTCATTTTAGGAGCCAGGTATAGGGTATCTCCATGTTAAATAATGTGATAATTTGAATGGGGGGGGGGGGGGGGTCTCCTTGATAGATCCACTAGGAGCACACCTTTCCAACTCTTTTCTTTTCCATCCTTTTTTTGAAAATACAATCGAGATGTAGTTCACATAACAAGAACCATTCTCATCAGTGTAACCAATGTAATTCGTATTATTTGGTTGTGGATTAATTCTGAAACATTAATTACTCCTGAAACATAAGCAATCATAGGTGTAAAAGAGAAATTTGGGCTATAGTAGAGAACGAGGGACTAGGGAGGAATAGGAGGGTCAAGGGGATGGGGGGGCAAGGAGGGGTTAGAGGTGCTTTACCATTCTCTTAAATCTAAATCCTAACTGGGTTTTTTTTGGGAGATATAATTAGGGTGATAAGTTGCTAGCAATATATTCAGATTTATTTATTAATATGTGCAGCTCTCTACAGGTAGAAATATTATATTACAGATGTGTGTTAAAAGGGAAGGCCTCTGTATAGGATATGCAGATTGAAAGTGACTGGTTCAATGTGCAGAGTCCGGCTCCTGCATATTGATCGGACGGCCCACGGCTATCACATCGGACAATAGAGGCCTTGTACACAGGAAATGTTTAAGGTTGATACACACCTTAAAAAATCAGTTCCCCTTCAGCTTCCTCTCTTTTTCACCCTGAAAGCAAAGCTCGGAGGAGCCGGTGAAGGTGTGTGATCTCGGGCCAGCTTTTATAGGGCTCGATGAGGCTTAGTCTGCTCAGCAGGCATATCGGTTTGCGGTGAGTCGTTTGTTAACCCCTCGTTAACTGTTTTTTTTGGGCAATTTCCGAGTGCTACAGAAGTCTAAATGCGTCGGGACATTAGAGATCCGGTGGGAATTATTGGATACAAGTCAGTAATGAAGTCCATAAGTGGAGCAGGCACCGTGGAATCCGACGTAAGGTTTCCTGCTCTGCCCCAGAATCCTGCGCTAGGGTTTATGTTCGGAGGGCAACTCTGGGCCAACATTCTAAGGGGAGGAGCAATCGCCATGGGAACCTGTGTGCATGGAGAGCCCTTCCACAGTAGCCAATGACTGAAAAGGATCTATACATTGTACAGGTTGAGTTTCCCTTATCCAGAATGATGGGGACCAGAAGTGATTTGGATAACAGGTCATTTTCCCCAATTAGATATATTAAAGCCTCTCAACTCTCATGAAATCCAGTAATATCAATGTAAATACTGTATAGAGCCAATAAATCCCTGTTACTGGGATGTAGCCGTGATGTGAGGCATCGTTAGGAACCTGCCGTTGGCGTGTCAGGTCTGCACACGTGTCATTGTATGACCCTTTGTGGGCGTGGGGGGATCTGAGCATGCATGGAAAGGCTATATCACAGCTTAGGGGGGCTGGACACTGAATAACTGCGTTTGCAGTCTGACAGGTGTGTGTGGAGTTTGCAACTTGTGGCAAAATCCGAAAATATTTATGTATAACGGATCATTTTAGATAAGGGATTTCTGGATAAGGGATGCACAACCTGTATTAGGACAAAAATGCATTTTTTAAATGTGTCCGTGGAGTCCCTTCTTATGACATCACCTGTGGCACGGTATGCAAATTACACCTTACCCATTAAAAAGCAGTTCATTTGCATACCGTGCCACAGGTGATGTCATAAGCAGAAGACTCCACAGACATACTTACAAACATTATTTTCCTGACTTAGGCATTTTCTTGCAGTTTTGCTAATTCAATGTTTAGATCATTTTTAATATTTTTTATGCTCTACATGAACAGTAAAAACAAAGTTTAGGTGATACAGTCCCTTTAAAAAGAAAGCACATGGCATTGTAAGAACATTCAACAAGCTGGTCACCATGATTCATGGTTTTATTGATTTTATTAAAAATCTCTTTTGACTTCATCCTTTACAAAGTGGATAAAACTAGTACCATTACATTCGTAATCGCAGCATCCTCTGGATATTGACATACGTATATACCTGTAAAACAAGAATATTCCAGTTTACCCTTCCGGCTAAATACTTTATTAATATTATTGTGCGTTATTGATTTTAACAAATAAGTGCACAATATTTAAACAAATTGTTCTAAAAACAATTATTTTCATCGATGTTTTAGATGTTAAAGCAAACCAGCTTATGAGATAATTAAGAGAAAACCAATTTGAGCTGCTAAGTAGCACTATCCTTAGATGAAACAATCCTTACTATATGTTTTAAAGTGCATTTCTACCAAACCGCGACCGTGCACCCCCAGCAGGCCCCAGAAGTTATGCAAGAGTTGCGTTTAGTGGATTAATCTTAATTTATTCGGTTATTTGCTAAAACCTCTCTCTTAAAAGTCAAACAGAATTATGTGTTTATTGATTTCTGTCCAGTGTTGCCCATTACCCATGTGCCACTTCACCCCATCTCCCCCTCCCTGTCTCCTGCGTGATGCTTGGCGCTGTTATTGGGAACAGACTGTGTGTCTTCTACCTTGCCAACCCCCTCTGGGTTACATCTCCTTGGCAGAGCACCGGAGAAATGGCTTAAAGTCTTTTAACAGGTTTTGCCCTAATTAAAATTCAGATCTTGTAACTCTGCAAAATCAATCTTAAAAACGCACGTTGCCCCCCCCCCCCCCCCCCCCCCACCAACCCCTTTAGGTTTAATGGATTTCTTTTTCTTTTTTTACTTGCAAAAGAACAAGCGTAGTTTTGTTTGAGCTGTTACTTAATCCGTCTGTAGTGTGGCCTCTCTATTTACCTTTTAATGTTACATGCCCATTTTGTGTCAGAGTTCTTCATCGGCTACACGGAGTTCCATTTCCCTTCTCAAAGGGGATGTGGGGGGGGGGCGGGTGGGCATGGGATTTCCATTCGTTCCCAAATTGGGACTATAAAGGGTGTATTGCAGAACGAAGCCAAACTGGCTAACAGAACAGAAACCGATTCTCATCCCACCATTTCCAAGTCATTCAAACTGATGATATCAGGACAGACCCCCAGACACTCCATCAAGAGCAAACTGGGCGTGGTGTTTAATTTCTATGAAATAAATTAACTGAATGCTGACTAACAATTACCCGGTCATTTAAGGATATTTGTCATACTCAGCTTTATTGCTTGCTCGCTCTTCTGTATCTTTTGAAGTAATTTTTTTTATACACTTCCAGGGTAGATCCAAAATTTGAGATAGCTCCGTGGGCTAATGCACCAACTTTAAAATCTGTTCAACCCTCAGGTTTGCAGGTTCAGTTCCAAGCAGGGGTTGACGCAGGCCCTTCACCCTTGCAAGGTTGACGAAATGAGGATTATTTCACTGGCTAATAGGAGCATGTTCTAGATATTGGCCAATTGGAACATCTAATGGACTTCCTTCTAGAGCGCATCTCGGCGTACCCCTTCCTGGTTATAGGAAGACTCGAGCACGCTGACAGTCAGGATAGTGCAACCTTATGAGGTTTTAACTTGAAATCTCGCTCGGTTACCTACTGGGACCCATCTACCTCATTAAAAAGCGGATATGTATGGATAAATAGCTTGAAGCTCCTCAATTCTCCTCTCATTGTGGTTTTGATGATTCAAGCTCTGAAACTCTAGTGCAGAAGGGAATCCATAAGGATGTTGTGGCTGCCGGTGTTTCGTTGTAAATAGACTGGGACAAGTGAGATTTATTTCCATCCAATTCCTCCACCTCTTTTCATTAAAGCAGGGTGACTTTGGTTCCCAAACAGGGCCTTTAATTAAGATTGGCATATGCTTTTACTCCTAAATCGGCACTGCTGGCTCCTAACTTATTTATTTATTTAATTTTTTGGGGACGTTTTGTTTTTTATTGTACTCTATGGCAGTTCCATTACCGTGGCTCCTAAAAGTAACCAGACTAGCTCCTTAATTACTCTGGCTGGCTCCTAAAAGCTACATAAATGTGTCAAGCCCTGTTCCGATACCTACACACTCTTAATACTGAAATGTAGAGAATTAAAAGTAAGCAATGTGATCTATATGTCGTGTTAGCAAACTTTTAAGCTAATGATTTTAGATTCGTCTGCCCTGCTGATGACATCATCATCTTGCGTCTTAACATGTAAATTAAGGATTTCCCACTCAAATGAGTCATTTGAAAATCAAGCCACAAGTTGGGGTAGAGTAACTGATGACCTTGTCTGTCCTTCCTGGTAGAATGCATGTAGTAACGTGTAAGAGAGTGTGATCAGGATCTGTCTTCCCTGTCTCTAGAAATGGACCAGCGTGACCAACCCGCTCTTCCTGCCACTGATCCCTCCGCAGACGCAGGGGTTCACGGCCGTGGTTCTCACTTTTGACCGTGTCGAAAGCCTCTTTCGGGTGATCACTGAGGTGTCTAAAGTCCCAAGCCTGTCCAAACTGCTGGTGGTTTGGAATAACCAAAACAAGAGCCCCCCTGAAGGTAAGACTTTCACATCCTGAAATAAGGTCCAGTTACTAACCTTGTGCCTTGGTAACGGGGGATGAGTGAGGTGCTAAGTAGGTGCTGGCGGGAGGACAGATCTGCCTGATAGTGAGGTGCATGAGGAATTTACACTGCCATAACTTAACCACGGGGGGGACCATGACCTGGTCTGTGTCATACTGTTTCCTTAAAGGTCTCCCCCACACATTGCACAATGCCAGCGTTATACACCTGATGGCACCCGAGTCTGCTCCCACTTCCAGACCAACAGGTGAGGTGCCTTCTGCAATCTGCCACCACGCCCCGATTACAGCACGCTCACACCTGTTTAATAAGAGTTATATTATATATGTATAGTATTTACAGCACCCTCACACCTGTTTATTAAGTGTCATATTATATATGTATAGTATTTACAGCATGCTCACACCTATTTAGTAAGCATTATATTATATATGTATAGTATTTACAGCACTCACACCTGTTTAATAAGCGTCATATTATATATGTATAGTATTTACAGCACTCACACCTATTTAGTAAGCGTCATATTATATATGTATAGTATTTACAGCATGCTCACACCTGATTAGTAACCATCATATTATATATGTATAGTATTTACAGCACTCACACCTGTTTAGTAAGCGTCATATTATATATGTATAGTATTTACAGCATGCTCACACCTGATTAGTAACCATCATATTATATATGTATAGTATTTACAGCACTCACACCTGTTTAATAAGCATTATATTATATATGTATGGTATTTACAGCACTCACACCTGTTTAATAAGCGTCATATTATATATGTATGGTATTTACAGCACTCACACCTATTTAGTAAGCGTCATATTATATATGTATAGTATTTACAGCACGTTCACACCTGATTATTAACCATCATATTATATATGTATAGTATTTACAGTACTCACACCTGTTTAGTAAGAATCATATTATATATGTATAGTATTTACAGCACTCACACCTGTTTAGTAAGCGTCATATTATATATGTATAGTATTTACAGCAGACTCACACCTGTTTAGTAAGCATTATATTATATATGTATAGTATTTACAGCACACTCACACCTGTTTAGTAAGCATTATATTATATATGTATAGTATTTACAGCACACTCACACCTGTTTAGTAAGCATTATATTATATATGTATAGTATTTACAGCACACTCACACCTGTTTAGTAAGCATTATATTATATATGTATAGGATTTACAGCACACTCACACCTGTTTAGTAAGCATTATATTATATATGTATAGGACTTACAGCACTCACACCTGTTTAGTAAGCGTCATATTATATATGTATTGTATTTACAGCACGCTCACACAATTTTTTTATTGTATTTTATGCTACTGTATGCAGGGCTAATTGTAACATGGGCAAATTTCTAAAAGTGAAGCAGTGAAGAGGAACATTACATCGGTTTCTATGGCGATTGCTCCACATTTACAACTCTGCCCCAAAACTATTCTTGATCCCGTAGTGATTACAGCGAATGGCATGAGTAGTAGGCTGTGTATTCAGGAATAGGAGTTAAAGGGAAACAAGGTTGTTCTCGGAGTATATGGCGTGTGAGAGGGAGACCCATAAATAAGGCCAGGCTAGATCCCATCATGCCCTTTATACTTTCAAGCTTGTGTCCTTTATTGACCATTAAAGGCAGGATGTTTTTGAAGACTTAAGCCTTGAGGAATGGGATTGATGTGAGTAATATACTGACATCGTCTGATAAGAAATACTCTCTGCTCCTTTTATTGCTTTGTCCATTTGCTCCTAATGGGATCGTGGAAATTCTTGCAGTTCATACCTTACCGGGATTACCATGAATTTGCCTGAAAACCCCCCACAGAAAAAGGCCCATTAAAAAAAGAAATCGCCTTAAACTGTGGCCGTTCTATTAAATAGAAAGATTGCATCGGGTGTACTGTGTTTTAAATACATAATTCTTTAATGAAGGAATACAAATAAAGCACCTTTACTTCCATAGCTCTGTCAGGGGGCGGACATGTTTAGAATCTTGGGGGAGGAATCTTAAAGGAAGATTTGACCCAAGATTCTAAACATGTCCGCCCCCTGATAGAGGTATATGCAGCAAAGATGGTTCTATATCAAGGTCCTTTATCTGTATTCTTTCATTAAAACATTTTTATTTAATGCAATCTTTCAGTTAAAGTTTAGTTCTTCCCCACAGTTATCCTGTAATGATCCTAACTGCCAGCAAGGAGTTAAATAACTGCTATTAAATTAAAATGACTTTTTTAACATGTCTGCTGTGGGAGATCCATAGTATAAATACACATTCCTGCCATATTCTGATTACAATGAATTAAAAAGAAGACCCCCTTCTGGAGCTTTGTACTACAGCAGACATCCTTGTGCAGTCCTCTTATTACAGTAGCCAACAAGGGTGATAATTAGGAATCCTTCATTTGGCCGCAGCATTGCAATGTCTTCAGGGAGATCAGTGTTTTTCTCGCTCCCTCTGCTTCAATCTTGAATTTCACTTTAAATAAATAGTACACAGTTTGGGAACTGCAGGGAGGACATGGGCAGAGGTGAAATCCCGTTGTAAGTGTATTTATCTTCCTCTCGGTTCTTTTCATCTCCTTTTCTTACAGGGTCGATTTTTTTTTTACATTTTCTTTTTTTACTGCAAGGGAATTGGGTTTGGAAGTTACTCCGTGGAAGCTCCCTGCATTAAAAAAACACTGTTAAAAAAAAAAAAGTGGTCAGCGTCAATAAACCTTAACCGTCTTTTGGGGCTGGAAATTGTAAAACAAAGTTTAGAGATTTATTTGGAATTCTGCTAGCAAATTGTTCATATTAATTGTATTTTTTGTTTGCTTTTACATGAAGGATGGATGGACTTCAGCTCCCATAATTCTCAGCCAAACCCGCTGAGCATCCCTTCTGTTCATTTAATTCTGTTTTAAGTGACTGATTCACTTTGATAAACAGTCTGGTGTTTTATGAATTTTTTGAAAACCTCATGTAAAAAAAAAAAATCCTTTTCTTACCTTTTGTGTGTCTTTTTGTAGAGTCTCACTGGCCCAAGATCCGTGTGCCGCTGAAAGTGGTGAGAACGCTGGAAAATAAACTGAGCAACCGCTTTTTCCCTTACGATGAGATTGAAACTGAGGCCGTGCTGGCCATCGATGATGACATCATCATGCTGACCTCAGACGAGCTACAGTTTGGTTATGAGGTGCGTGGTCATTTTTCTTTACTTCTCTCTTAAAATGGACAATTCCACCTCCAGCGTCTGAAATCCTCACTGTACCCTCTAAGGTAAAGACAAAGAAACCTCAGCTCTTTTTATATCCTAAAAACTGTGTATAACGTGTAATACAGTTACTGCTGTTTGCAATGACAGTCCGGCCTGCTTCTCCGAGCCCCGATTAATAATGGGCCTTGAAAAAGTTCCATTGGGGCCACATCGGGACCCGAATGTCGAGCTCCCCAGGAATTACCCATGTGCCCCTCGAATACGTTTGCAATTCGGAAGTCATAGCCGATTTCCAACATATATTTCCCAAAAACAAAAAAACAAAAGTCAGACAAAATATATTGAAATTAAGGCTTCTATGGGGAGGACTTCGTCTTATGCTCCAGGCGTTTCGGGAGAACTTTGGCTATAGCTGAAAGTCCTCCCAAAAATGGCCCAGAGTCTAAAAAAAAAAAAAAAAAATCGGTAAAATAAAATAACTTGATACATTACAAAAAACATTAATTAAATGAATATAAAGTTTGAATTTTTGTTTTTTTTTTTTGCAAAAATGCTTATTAATGCAAATATACTGTTATTATAACATTAATGTAAAATAGGTTTAACTCAATTATTTTACCCTTTTCAATTCAATTATTGAACTAAAATCCGTAGAATTTAAATGGGTGAATTTCGTCCATCTTTACCGTATTTGGTATCCGCCCGCACTGCCGATTCGAACCCCAATTCAGGGATACTGAGTAGTCCCATTTCGGTGATTTGTGACATTTGGGCCCGTCCCAAGTCCCAATTTGGGACATATCAGTGTAGATTGAGTCGACACTTTTGTTCTCTTGAGGATATACGTGTTTTGTGTTTAGAATTGGGAACCGGGCTGACTACATCCAGTGTCTCCTGTCTGACGGCATTCTCTAGGGCGATTCAGCCCAATTAAAAGCTTCTAGGAAATCAGCAGGAGGTCTACTACATTGGTACATTGTGTCAACACAACATAAAAATAAAGAATTGCTTTTACTGGAAAGACAAAAAATAAAATCTTCCGTCTCCTCTCTCATGGAGCGAGGCCAGAATCCCAACTGGTATTGAGAGATCCTCGAAGTAATGTGTTCAAAAGCAAACTCTCCCTCTGGAGACTGATATCTGGGTGAATACTTTGTTTCTGGAGGGGTTTTGCTCCCCAAGGGGATTGATGGGAGATTTTGTGCCAACCGAAGTCTGTGGGAATTTTTCTCCCAGATTTTCTTTAACTTTTGAGAGCAAACATATTGAATTTATTGGTCTTTATCCATAATGCCACGGAGGGGGGGGAGAGGATGGAGAGGAGAGCTGTGCACAGGGTGTGTGTATAGTGGCTTGTATACTTTGTGTTATATATAGTTCTTCTATTGTACTGTGGGCGGAATAGATGAATCACAAAAGGTACCTTCCTACATCTACACCTTTGAACATTTGACTCGGTTCACATTTTCTCCATCCTGCCGGTATTAAATTAGAGGACCTGTATTTTATTAGAGGACCGGTAATAAATTTATGGAGGCGATTTGCATAGCTGATATTATTTTGGAGAAAAGATGGCTACCCTATTTCTTGTAAACCCACCCCCATATTGCTTCATGCATGATATAATTAACACGACAGAAGACTCTCACCTGTTTAAAACGCTAGTTTGTAACCTTCCCAATAGTACTTATAAACATTTCTACACCTTATTGGACAAGGGAAAGCATTTGTGGTTGCATTGAAGAATTTGAGTTGTTCTTGGACAGGCGACTGCTAATGAAAAGCATCAGGGAGTGTCACAGAAAATTCCTTCCCCCCTGCTAGTGATCGGTACATTTCATTTAATGTATATTAAGTTCGGGAAGGAAAATGGCAGTTTATTTTGTGCGTTCTGTAAAGCACTGGAGGATGTGAGTCCCACAATGTAGGGAAGTTAGTTTCCATCTAAAAGTGATGGTAAAACCAAGTTTGTTTTTTTATTTAAGGCTTGGACGTGAATCATTGGGTGCATTATTTTCGACAGCCCCCAGTGGCCTGTGTCAAGCGGGTGTCGTCCGGTTTGTGTTTTTAACAAATGTTGGGGAGACGGGTTTCGACGGGGGAAAGCTCGCGCCATCATTTTTCATCTGAAAAGATTGTCTGGAGTTGACCCCTTTCTTGCAAGTCCCCGGGTCTGTAAATCAGCAGCATTTAATGTGGTCGGTAGCATGTTTAACATTTCGGGGTGCTACTAATGATCACCCAGCCTGTTCTCATTTACCTGTAGTTTTGATCCTGTTGTCAGCGGCTCGGTTATAGATGGAGTGGCATGGATGGGGGACTGATTGCATCCAGCTGCCAGCCACGTCGTAAGGGGTGAAATATCTGCGGCAGCGATACAAATCCGTCATATCATCCCCTCCCCCCGTCGCTCCCCCTCCCATGTCCCATGGCACTTGCCATAGCTCTGTCTGTCTCGCCCCCTGTCTGACAGCGGGGGACAATTTCCTCTCCCTTTCTCATTTTTAGCCATTTTGTATAAGATCTAGCATAAGTTACGTCTGTGCAACGAGGACGCTGGTCTGTAATCAGAGATTTTCTTTGCACATCATTTAACACCATCTGGTGCTATCGTACTCTGCAGGGATTTTAATAAAACGGGGTAGAAGATTTCCAACCAATCCTGTCTTGTGGGGCGTATTGCATCGTTTCTTCCTTTTACGTAACGGAATGTTGGAGAGCCGTGAACTTAATGGACGAAATGCCACATTTCTATTGGCTGCTGGCAGCGGCCTTTTCTTTTTAAACAATAATATGTGATTTTTAGATGTCGCTGTTATTTAAATAATCCAGCTGGGAGGTGGTGCTGTGCTCTATCACAACGGCTGCTTGAGATGGAGCTTATGTCTGATCCTTCAGTGCAGTAGTCCGATGTATGTGCCACTGCCCAAAAGTGACCTGCGAGAGGGAGATCCTACTTCTGACGTCACTCTTGTTTTGGTGTCTGCAGGGCCGCAGGTGACCAGGTACTTGAGAGCCTGTCTGGGAAACTTAGATGTCTCTGTCCAATAGTAGATTTTCCGACGGGCTCATACACTCTCCCACCACGGTCAAAACAAATAGTACTGCCACTGTACCTTCCCCCCCACTGGGTGCAGCCTCACAGAGTTTCCACCCATCAGTAGGATACACCATACAACAAAGAGCAAGTTTTGGGTGCGCATCCAGATATAAGGCGGTTTAAATAATTCCTCAGGTCCAGTAAAAAATGTATCGGTAGTATTTCAAATCATTGTGACATATGGAAGCAGCAGTCTTACGCGTTTCACCTGAGAAAGGGCTTAATCATCAAAAAAAAAGCGGAAGGTTGGGGATGATACATACAGGTTAATATAGCTGTCTTTCTCTTCCAGGTATGGAGGGAGTTTCCGGACAGGCTGGTGGGTTACCCCGGGCGACTGCACCTGTGGGACCACGAAATGAGCAAGTGGAAGTATGAGTCGGAGTGGACCAATGAGGTCTCCATGGTGCTGACGGGGGCGGCTTTTTATCACAAGGTAAATGTTCTATAGGTCACTACACTTCAGCAAATTGTTTATCATTATTAAAGGGACCTGTTATGATCCGTTATTTTCACATTCAGAGAGTAAACCAATGATCTATACATCGTCTGTGACGTCTCCGGCTTATGACATCACCCTGTGGCTTGACATGCAAATTGTGATGTCATAAGCCGGGGACACTTTTAAAACACCCTTTTCTCTCCATTTATGCATTTGTTTGCAATTCTGCTAAAACAATCTAAAGATCTTTTTTTTTTGCTCTGTACATTCACAGTTGTAACTTTATTTAGGTAAAGAAAGCCTGGTTTATTTAATTTGACCCCAGCCCTTAGATACCTGCACAGATATAGTAAAAGCGATCACTGAAGCAGCCAGTCGAATGGATTATTCTAACACAGTGCCCGTTCTCTCCCCCACCCTCCTTTTGTCTTCACTTCCAGTATTTTAATTATCTGTACACCTACAAGATGCCGGGAGACATCAAGAACTGGGTGGATGCCCACATGAATTGCGAAGATATCGCCATGAATTTTCTGGTGGCCAACGTGACGGGGAAGGCCCCTATTAAGGTGAGCTGCTGGGCCGGGGGACATTGCATTTTCAATGCAGCTGAACAGGACAATTTTTTTCGGCTACCTTAAGTTTGAAATTCCCGTCTCTATTCCCCTTAATTCCCTCTTTTGCTTAAGAAAGCCAGTAGACCCTACAGTTATCCTAAATTTAACCTAAACACAATTCCGGTTAAATTTCACTGCTATTCACCTTGTAGTGAATAGACCCCAATGTGTCCACCAACTTGGGAAAACCCCCCTATTTTACAAAATGCAATGACATGCTTGTCTGCGCCCCCCCAAGCCTAATGCTACTACTGGTTACAATAAGATTACACCCCAATGAGATTTGTTCTTTTTAAAGGACAGTAACCGGTTTTATTTGAATTGTAACAGTCCGTGATAAGCTGGGGTGACATATTTACAATCCCCCCCCCCCCCCCCCCCATTCAGGTTCCATTGTTTTGATGCCTGTGCATTCCTTCCAAGGAAAAGAAATTAGATTATGTGGTTTTTAGAAAAAAGAAACCTCTTCCTAAAATGTCCCAGTCAGCCCAAGCATCCCAGCCTGTCTCACGTGGCCAGCTCTGTGTGTGAAGCATTGCGTCCTGGCCGTTTCCTGAACCTATCGGCCCTGCGGTAGGTACATCTGTGGCTGACTTTGCACAGCAACATGTTTAGGGTGGGAAGGAAAAAACCCTGAGGGATTCTGGGAATCGTCCAAGCATTGTCCTGGGAGCGGAATAAATGGCCAGCCCTATATAGAAGACCATCTGTCTGCCTTTGGACAGCTGACTAGCGGAATGTTAATTATAAATTTCACTCCTGCGGAATGTTAATTTAAAAGTGATCTTGCAATCATCTCCCCCAATCCCCCCTGCTTTAGCCAGGGTATCTTGGTGTTACCGCCGCTCTTTGATCCCAAGCCCTTCTGCACATTCATTTCCCATGGTGTCATCAACAGCCGCTCTCAGGTGCCGTGGCGGAATCCCTGCACTTGTAATCAGTCCGGTGGTGGGTCAACCCTGGGCCCTCTGCCCGTTCTGTAACCGCAATCGCTGGGAGGGGGTGGGGGGAAGGGTGTTAGGACCAAAGCTCTGTTAATATCTCAATCGTGGATTATCTAGTACTTGTTGTTGGCAAGTGGAGAGCCTGGCATGTTTGCTTTGGTGGTTGAAGGTTACGAGGAAGCTGCCTTTAAGCATCAAAACTCCGCAAGAACAGATGATGTTTACACAAGGACCTTGACTGTGTTAAAAGTCATTAAAAGGGTATTAAAGGGGTCTTGTCATCACCGTTTCAAGCACAGAAACTAAAGGGGAGGGGAAGAACGGCTGGGATTGGGGAGAGGGGGGGACCGCAAATCCTTTAGAAGTGTTTTTATTGGGTCTCTATGGACAACACCAACTGGGGCAGCCTTGGATGAAAGCGCAAACAATCCTCATGTTGTTTATGAAAACAAATAAAACACGCTAGATAAACAAACCTTGCTATAGATCTCGAGTCCTGTCTAACTGCCCTGCTTCTCTATCCTCCTCACAGGTAACTCCGAGGAAGAAGTTTAAATGCCCAGAATGCACAGCGATCGACGGGCTGTCGCTGGATCAGACACATATGGTGGAGAGGTGAGTGTATCTCGATTTTACGTTTCTAACAAACATACACTAGCTGCAGAGTTCCCAAGTGTTTTTGTCAAACCGCTGTCTTCAGCACAGACCCCGGAACAGCATACATATTCCTTTGGTATCGGGAAAGTAATATATTTTAGGAAACTCTAAATTTGGTGGGGGGGGGGGGGTTTGCCATGTAAATAGCTTAACTTATACCGAAAAATACCAGATACCTCCCAAAGTGTTTCAAGCCAATTAAATTCCAGCTAGAATTCAGGTCCATGGTCAGTGACCAAAAATGGATAGATGAGAAAGTACTAATGGCTGCCCCCATCTAGTGCATCAAAAGTTTAAAAAAAATGACACATCAGCTTATGTAAAGATGTTTAGTGGTAACATGGCTGAAAGTTATGCATTATTTTTTTTTTAGACATTTTAGTCAGTGATTTTCTATAAAATGTAGAAAAAAATTTAAAATGGGAATATTAATTTCTAGACGAATACTAACGGATGAGCTTTTATAGATATAGTAAGTGTGTCCCTTAATAATTCCAGCTGCCCTCTGTAATAAATAATACCCTTTATGACTCCACCCTTTATTCCAATTGGCTGTGTCAGTTGATTGACATGCCATTTAATTAGAACAGTGGCCTATAGATAAAACTGACTGTTAAACATGTATAGACTTTCACATTCATGGCGAAACTGTAGTGTTCAAGAAAACATAAAGCCTAAACTTGTTTTCGAATTTTTGGACAAAATTAACTGTTGTTTAACTGAACTATTGCAACAAGTATTGATATTTTAAAGAAATGCTTTAATAAAATAATACGATATATGTTACCTTTTTGTGCCCTCTCTGTTCTATAATTTTCTATCAGGGGGCAGCCATATTGTTTAGAATCTTCGGTCAGGTGATGGAAGATCTAACTCAACATTCCGAATAACATGTCTGCCACCTGATTAATGCTATACGGAACAGATAGGCTAAATAAAGACCGTTTATTTATAGTCATTCATTAAAACATTTTCAGTTAAAACATCTACACTTGATGCAACCTTTCAATTAAACAGAAATCATTTTTTGCCAGCAGTTGTCCTTTAAATGATCAGCAATGGTCTGTGTTTTTAAAGGGCCGGTATTTCACAACCGGCGGTGAGTTATAGATGTCTTCATCTTTGTAGAGGTCTCCATATGTCTTTATTTCCGGCATGCAAGGCTTATCTCCAGGCCGGGGCTTGAGCACTGATCGGCCTGTATGGTTCCCCGTCATGCACACACTGCTGCAGGAATGGCAGGAATTTGCAGGGAGGGATGGAGCAGGAGAAAGGGAGGATAAGTAGATATTTTACCTGCATCCCCTGCGCCCCAAGACTCTTGCTGCCACTCTCCCTTATAAAGCCAGTTTAACTCTTTCCCAGCCCAGAGATGCAGCCACACCTCACAGCCATTAGTTGGGACCTCTGATTTTATTCCGATCTTTTTTTGATTTGCTCTATAGAAAATATAACAACATAATCCAATAAATCTCTCCATAACGTGTCCCCTCACCAGGGATTAATGGCCTGTGTTTGTCCTCAGAGGAACCGCTGCACAGGAAGGGAAACTGTTCACTCCTTAACAATGTAAAAATAACTTCTCGTCGACGAGCTAAACCTATAAGAGATACAGGCGTAGGGTCATACACAGGACCCAAATAAGACCCATCACCCGTTTTACGCTAGAGACATCCATCAAGCCACAGTAGTGCGAAATGCGCAAGGTTTTTTGTGCATCATTACAGTGCAGACATCCTCCCTGTAATAAGATGTAGCCGCAACTCACAATTAAAAGTCCATCCCAGATCGGCTACTAATGCCTGCTTTTTGCTGTTCACTTTTGGGTTACCTTATCCCCCCCCTCCCAAATCTTTTAGTTATCAGGAGATTCCCAATTCCTGTTCAAATATGTCACTACATCTGCAGCAGCTAGAACTCCCGACTGTTCAGCTGCATGAGAACCACAGCTCCCATGATCCTACAGCTCCCATGATCCTACAGCTCCCATGATCCTACAGCTCCCATGATCCTACAGCTCCCATGATCCTACAGCTCCCATGATCCTTGGTGTTGGGACCTGTGTAATATATCAGGGATTGGCTTAAAGCTCATGGGAGTTGTAGTTCAGCAGCAGTTGGTTCATCCACGTGCCGCCCAATGCTTCAGAAGCGCCTGTCATAGGCAAATCCTGGCTGGGAAATCTCAAGAAATATTCCGCAATGATAAAATCGCAGCAGCGGGCGGCATGCTTTCTGTTAGCGGAGCACGGGGGGGGGGGGGGGTGGATAGTTGGACTGGCCCAGGATTCTTGCACACTAGGAGTTTAGTTACTGAGCAGTGAGCGATGGTTCCTGGCTTTCCCCCCCATGTGCTGCATGTGGACTGGGGTTGTCATGTCTGTTGAATTATGTTCTTTCCCTTCCATGCGTGAGAGCAACTGTGTCCTAAGCTAGACAGACCCCCTGCGGGGCTGGAACACGTGAATACCTAATGGAGGATAGCTACGTGTCTGATCACACTGCTCTTGAACAAGGATGAAAAATGGGGGCGTCCCCTGTTATCCCATGCCTGTGCAAGGCCCTGCCTCTAATAAGACAATCGCCAACTGATTGCAAGCTCTTGGAGCCAGGTAACTTGGTCTCTTCATCAGGCAGCACCTTGCTCTTGAAAGCTTGCAATCAAACACTCGCCCAGGAAACGGTCTCATGTTAACCATATTCCACTGTATTTCACAGTACTCTCCTTTCACCTATTTGTTTATAAAGCACCAGCATATTCCATAGCACTGTACAAAAAGCACATGCATTTGTGAGTTTTTGAGTTTGCAAACCTGGCATCTCTGCTGCCCACTCCACTGGCAGGGTGTCAGAGCTAGACATCATCTTGGGGGTTGTGATGTCATTTCCTGACTGAAGGTTGTAACTCTCTATGAGCTGAGCTTTGCGACTGTACCAAACTCCAAAAACACGACCATTCCTGACGGCTCAAACAGAATTACTACCTGACCAGGAAACGGCTGTTGCTTCCGAAGTATGTTTGACATCCGTATGAAGCACAGCGGGCATTACACAATAAAAAGAGCCATTTTAACAAGCGAGTGAGGCCACTAAGGACACTTTCTATGTTCCTTGGCTGAGCGTTTTATTCCTGAAGGCCAAAGTAGCAGAGCTGGAAAAAAGAAATTGGAGAATTTTCCCAAATCTGCTGCTTTGGCCTTAAAAGGTCATGTAATACATTGCAAAATCATCTATAAAATAGAAACGTGCTGTAAATGTCTCTGGGCTGTCCTCTGCTCAAGACATCACCGGTGGCTGGTTCTGCAAATGAAATGGGAAATGAGTAATTTGCATATCAAACCCCACGGTGATGTCATAAGCAGGTGACACCGCAGACACATTTTAAGCGTATTGTTCTCTTTCATTATTGTACATATTAATCTATCTCAGGATAACATGTCTGACCGTTCCCTGATCCCCCTGCAGGTCAGAATGCATTAACAAGTTTGCCTCCGTTTTTGGGACGATGCCCCTCAAGGTGGTGGAACATCGGGCCGACCCCGTGCTCTACAAGGACGACTTCCCGGAAAAGCTAAAAAGTTTCCCGAACATCGGCAGCTTGTGACAGCACGCAGGCATCTCTACCAACCTGTCCCCTGAGAGTGACATCATCAGAGCGCGCCAGCTGAAATAGACCCGCTGGACCTGCGGATGTCCCATTTCACCCAGGTCCTTTGTCGCTCTCCCAGCCTCAGGACTTTCAACTTGTTACGGTCCTATTTTCAGTGTTTGCTTAATATTTGTTCCCGTTGTCACTTCATCCAGCTTGTCCTGCTTATCTCCTGTCCATACCATGCGCCTTCCAAATGTTCATTTAACAGATTCCATGTAACATTTATACATTTCCTTTTTTTTTCTCTCTATATATTTTCCTCTCCCAGTGGTTTTCCTGTGAATCCATTGTAAAAGGCTAATTGTTGACCTGCGCCTAATGTCAGATATACTCTATCACCTAAGCAGTGTTTGTTAGCCAATAAACCAGCACCATTGAGATTGCGCACTTTTGCATGTGGTGCCGCAAGGTGATGATATTAACAGACGACAGAGCAGACCCATTTTAAGCACCTCAATTCTTTTTTAATCCAATGCATTTGCTTGCAGGTCATTTTTATGCTCTATATTCCAACACTAAATACCGTTTAGGTGACAAGGTCCATTTAATGCTATATTTGATGGTCTGTGGCATTTATAACCCCAGAGCATGCGCTGTACCAGTTGACACAAGTGTTGATCTTCCTTATGGGTGATGAATTACAAACCCTGCGCAGTCTTTTGATTTTAAAGCAAACAGTTTTAAAACCTTTTTTTCTAGTCCTGTGTATCCAACCTGCAGCGGCTGGTATAGTCTTCTCCCTCTGGTGCACAGGATCATGGTACTTGTAGTTCATTAACACTTTGATCACTGGTATCGCCTCCCACGGTCTCTAGTCCACATATTTCAATAGATCCACATGCTCCTGTCATTCTGTGCTTTTGTTACTTCATTTGCTGTTTTTTCAATGTGTTTTTGTTATTGATTTGTACTGATAAGTTGCATTTTTCATTTTTTTGTTATGTTTTTTTTATTTTATCCCGCAGTATAATACCTGGTGTGATTTTTGTATTGCAAACGGTTTTGTCGCCTGCACTCTTGAAAATACAGCGCTTTGGATGGGAATAGTCTTTTATTATAAAGTTAACACTGTTGACCCCCCTATCAAACAGGAGGTGGCGGGTGGGCTCGGATAAACTGCATTTTATTTCCTGTGAACAATCCAATCCAAGGATTTTTGAAGAATGGTTCTTTTAAAATGTGTGTTGTTTTTAAATCAATTTATGTAACCAAAAGTCCTGTTTTTAAGACCCCTTTTAGAGTTTTATTACTGGTTTATTATGTTGCCAAGTCTGTGATTTAAGCTGCTAGCACCGCAGGAAGCCATTGCTGTCTTAACGCAGTCTGGTCCTGAAAGCAGCCTCATTGTGGAGGTGACCAATGAGAGCCAAGAGAGTCATGTGATGTCTTCCTGGCATTGGACCTACATGGCGCACTATTGATATCAATATCAGTCGCCGCAGATAGCCAGGCGGTTCTAATTATGTAACCTACTTTTTAAAACATCTTGACGCACACTGATGACTTCATCATTGTCGAGTATTATGGCTGTTAATAAGCGGTATTCTGCTGGTGTGCTGTTTGTAATGTTGGTCAGTCGGTGACCAGGCTGTATAGAGTGAGTGAGGAGCGATCTGCACCTCCCTTCTGATCACATGACTTCCTGTTCTGACGGCTCCTGTAAGTGATTTTGGTTAAGCTGTATTTGTATTTCTCGATTTTTGTAAAGAGGTACCTTGCATGTGTTCAGGATGTCACAGTGACCTCAAACAACTGACCTGGCCCAGCAATCATTAATGCTTTAAAAGAAAACTATAATTTCCCAGTTACAGGATGACCGCCCAGTACGAAAGGACCCAGATCATACGCACTGATCCTCTTGCAATGTTTACGTGTGCTTTAAAGCAAGTTACAGTGATGTCAGGACCAGCTGGGAAATATTGTGTTTAGCAAATGAACCTGAATTAAAGGTACAGATGTAGCACAAAACCACCTTGCCTCGGTACACCGCTTACAATATCGATCATTCCATTAAGACACTATATACATGATCAAATAATACATATAACAGTTCTGCTGTGCTCTGCATCACTACATTAGTAGCTACAAACTAACTGTCTTTTTTTTGTGAATAGAGCTGGAAACACAGGTTTCAGTCTAGCTACTATGGACGCCATATTACCTGGGGGCATTGAAGACAAACTTCTAAGAGTCTGCTTAATAAAAGAGAGAATTGAGACGGGAATTTCAAACTTTAGGCCCAAACATTCTCCCATTCAGCCGCATTGGAGAACTTTTCCAACTCTGCTACTTTGGCCAAACTGTTGAAATTCCCTTCTCAATTGCCTGCTGTAGTCGCTCTAATGAACTGGTCTCCTGATTTCTGTACTGGTTAATGATTACAGTCGGCAGCAAGGCGTGCATATTGATGTACGGGCTCAGTCACTGAACTGTGGATTGAGCTGACAACAGAGCGGCAGAAGCTAGACCCCAATAGCCGATTTGGACAAAAGTTCGAGGACTTGTTTGATTTTACCCGCTCGACTACTGTGGCCTAGGGTTTGCATTACCAATTCTTCACAGTCACACTGTGTAGCGTATCTACCCTATAATTTGAGAGTTCGGGATTAATGTAACATTTTTTTTTAACAGAAAATCTCTAATCCCACGTATTTTTCTACGCAGAGAATTAAGATTTTTTTTCGGATACCAAGTAGCATTGCATTAATGGTGTTTTAAAATATACTGTTTTATATTTTTGTTTGTAATTAAAATGTTTGTTAACAATGGAATCATTATTCATAATGTCAAACACTATCACTGTGCGAATACTTTGTATGTTCTCGGTCAGGATCCTGTAACCTTATTACTGCTGGATAGATGCAGTTCCTATGGAGGTTGGTATTCGAGCAGTTAAAAGATGAATGGACCATCCTGTACTGTAATTTGTCCATGTCCTGATATGTTTTTTCCTTGTTTGTGTTCTGATGTGCCGTCTCCATTTGTTGTACAAAAGCCTCCTGTTTACAATGAATGGGAACCAAAATGCACATGGAGTGAGAGACTCAAAATGGATCCAGTACTGGAAATAAATTATGAGAATTTTAAGCAACATGGTGTATTATTGTGCAATCAATTATCCTATCCAATTTTATTAGGAACAAACAAAGGTAGTGCCAGCTAGTGCTTTGAGACTGCTTTTGACAAAGCACCAGTTGGTGCGAAACGCGTCAAGCGGGTGTCGTATCCGTTTTGTTCCTGTCTCCCTGCTCGATGGTTTTATTATATTTTTTTTGATTTAATAAAGTTACTTTTTTCTACAAACCAACTGTGGATTAATGCTGTTTACCTTCCGGATGACTTCAGCTGGCACTACCTTTGTTTGTTCCTGTTGTCTGCCTGGGGTGTGAGTAGACCCTTTTTCTGTGCTACAGCACCTGGAAGTTAATTTTACTCACTCCACTGTTATTTGGGGCTTGAGCCGGTCAGAATCTGCTTGGAATTCCTATCTAATTTTATTATTAAAACAAATCACTATTAGCTTCACCGAGGTCTGCAATAGACAAGGTATCTTTTCTAATATCTAAGATAGTCCTATGCATGTATAAATTCCTCCTCGGCATTGCCCTCCACCACTTTAAAGGCTATTCCATGCATCCACTACTCTCTTAGTAAAGTGACTTTTTAAAACAATTTCCAGTTCTCCTGTAAGTCTTACATTGAAAAGTATTTCCCAGGATCTTCTAAATTTACTGACATTGAAAGAAAAATGTGGGGGGTGGGGGCAACATAAATAAATCCATTAAAATCTATAAGTTCTGCAGATTTTGGGAGATAGGGAAGTTTGTTTAGATAGATCTATTTCTTTTCGTTTACATGATCTAAAAAAAAAAAATATATATTCAAACACTAGAGCAAACAGTGGCTTTTATAGGGAGTTTGCATGTATCATAATGATGTACAGTTTGTAGACTGATGATGTTAATGTATTATCTGTACATGTTCATGATTCCTGGAATGTCCCCCCTGTCGAATTGTCTGTGCATTATATAGGGGATTCCTTGATCTGCCCTCAGTATCCCCCCCTCCCCTTTACATTTTAACACCTGGTCCAACTGTTAGTTGGTCTTTGCCCCCTGTTCCTAATCTATAGCCCCTCTAATCCATTGTGAGTCTTGTCAGTGGCTCAGAGGGGACTTTTTGAGAGGTTCCGCCAAGAAGTCTCAGCCTCCCCCCCTCCTTTCCCAACCTCTCAAATCATATATTACCTGTCACAAATTGGGGGGGATACGAGCGTGAGGAGGAGGGATAAGAGAGGTGATGATTGATGATGATTTAGAGGGAGAATTGATCAAAGCTCCTTAAACCTCAGCTGGTCACAGCGTCCAGGTCTGGGATTGTAACTAAAAACCAAACATGATTCCTTTTTTGACGAATTTAGTGGGAAAGATTTTTAGATCGCATCCTATTCATTTCAATAAGCTACAAACCCCCACGCCCCCGTGCTTCAATTATTTCTTTAACGAAACTGTAGAAATAAATTAACTTGTGTTTAATTGAAAGATTGTGTCAAGTGTAGATGATTAATGAAGACGTTCTCTAATGAAAGAATACAAATAAAGTTCCTTATTGAGCCTTCTTTAATCCATATTGCTCTCTCAGGGGGCAGACATGTTGGTTAGAATCTTTACTCCATATAGCTCTCTCAGGGGGCAGACATGTTGGTTAGAATCTTTACCCCATATAGTTCTTTCAGGGGGCAGACATGTTGGTTAGCATCTTTACTCCATATACCGGTACTTCTCTCAGGGGGCAGACATGTTGGTTAGAATCTTTGCTCCATATAGTTCTCTCAGGGGGCAGACATGTTGGTTAGAATCTTTAATCCATATAGCTCTCTCAGGGGGCAGACATGTTGGTTAGAATCTTTACTCCATATAGTTCTTTCAGGGGGCAGACATGTTGGTTAGAATCTTTACTCCATATAGTTCTCTCAGGGGGCAGACATGTTGGTTAGAATCTTTACTCCATATCGTTCTCTCAGGGGGCAGATATATTGGTTAGAATCTTTACTCCATATAGTTCTCTCAGGGAGCAGACATGTTGGTTAGAATCTTTACTCCATATCGTTCTCTCAGGGGGCAGACATATTGGTTAGAATCTTTACTCCATATAGCTCTCTCAGGGGGCAGACATGTTGGTTAGAATCTTTGCTCCATATAGTTCTCTCAGGGGGCAGACATGTTGGTTAGAATCTTTAATCCATATAGCTCTCTCAGGGGGCAGACATGTTGGTTAGAATCTTTACTCCATATAGTTCTTTCAGGGGGCAGACATGTTGGTTAGAATCTTTACTCCGTATAGTTCTCTCAGGGGGCAGACATGTTGGTTAGAATCTTTACTCCATATAGTTCTCTCAGGAGGCAGACATGTTGGTTAGAATCTTTACTCCATGTCGTTCTCTCATGGGGCAGACATGTTGTTTAGAATCTTAACTCCATATAGTTCTCTCAGGGGGCAGACATGTTGATTAGAATCTTTACTCCATATAGTTCTCTCAGGGGGCAGACATGTTTAGAATCTTTACTCCATATAGTTCTCTCAGGGGGCAGACATGTTGTTTAGAATCTTTACTCCATATAGTTTTCTCAGGAAGCACACATGTTGGTTAGGATCTTTACTCCATATAGTTCTCTCGGGGGGAGGACATGTTGGTTAGAATCTTTACTCCATATAGCTCTCTCAGGGGGCAGACATGTTGGTTAGAATCTTGACTCCATATAGCTCTCTCAGGGGACAGACATGTTGGTTAGAATCTTTACTCCATATAGCTCTCTCAGGGGGCAGACATTTTGGTTAGAATCTTTACTCCATATAGCTCTCTCAGGGGGCAGACATGTTGGTTAGAATCTTTACTCCATATAGCTCTCTCAGGGGACAGGATGTTGGTTAGAATCTTTACTCCATATAGCTCTCTCAGGGGGCAGACATGTTGGTTAGAATCTTTACTCCATATAGTTCTCTCAGGGGGCAGACATGTTGGTTAGAATCTTTACTCCATATAGTTCTCTCAGGAGGCAGACATGTTGGTTAGAATCTTTACTCCATATAGTTCTCTCGGGGGGAGGACATGTTGGTTAGAATCTTTACTCCATATAGTTCTCTGGGGGGGAGGACATGTTGGTTAGAATCTTTACTCCATATAGCTCTCTCAGGGGGCAGACATGTTGGTTAGAATCTTTACTCCATATAGCTCTCTCAGGGGGCAGACATGTTGGTTAGAATCTTTACTCCATATAGTTCTCTCAGGGGGCAGACATGTTGGTTAGAATCTTTACTCCATATAGTTCTCTCAGGAGGCAGACATGTTGGTTAGAATCTTTACTCCATATAGTTCTCTCGGGGGGAGGACATGTTGGTTAGAATCTTTACTCCATATAGCTCTCTCAGGGGACAGACATGTTGGTTAGAATCTTTACTACATATAGCTCTCTCAGGGGGCAGACATGTTGGTTAGCATCTTTATTCCATATACCGGTACTTCTCTCAGGGGGCAGACATGTTGGTTAGAATCTTTGCTCCATATAGTTCTCTCAAGGGGCAGACATGTTGGTTAGAATCTTTACTCCATATAGTTCTCTCAGGGGCCAGACATGTTGGTTAGAATCTTTACTCCATATCGTTCTCTCAGGGGGCAGACATGTTGGTTAGAATCTTTACTCCATATCGTTCTCTCAGGGGGCAGATATGTTGGTAAGAATCTTTACTCCATATAGCTCTCTCAGGGGGCAGGCATGTTGGTTAGAATCTTTACTCCATATAGCTCTCTCGGGGCAGACATGTTGGTTAGAATCTTTACTCCATATAGCTCTCTCAGGGGGCAGACATGTTGGTTAGAATCTTTACTCCATATCGTTCTCTCAGGGGGCAGACATGTTGGTTAGAATCTTTACTCCATATAGTTCTCTCAGGGGGCAGACATGTTGGTTAGAATCTTGGGTCAGAGCTTCACTCACCTTGGTTCAGATGAACAAAGATCTGACCAAAGATTCTAAACAAAATGTCTGCCTCCTGGTAGAGCTATATGGGGCAAAGATGGCTCAATAAGGTACCTTATTTGTATTCTTTCATTAAAGCATTTCTATATAAAAAGCCTACAATTAATGTCATCTTTAAATTAATCATAACTTCATTTTTTGCTAGTTCTCTTTAACCACATCAAATTTTGTAGCTTTTGTTTTTTTTGCGGGTTGGATTAAATCTAATTTGACGACACATGGCACAAGGAGAGGGAAATGTTAGGTGGAAAGGTGTGGCTGCTCTGACTGCATTAAAAGATTCAGCCAATCCAGTTTGTGTTTAATTAATACAAAAATGTCAAACAACACTTGGATCAGAATGGTATGATCTGGTACCTATGGGGAAGGAGATTTGCATTCCCCGACCCCTTTCAGTGATATCAACGCCTTAATCCATTTAACTGGTATAGAAGCCATTAGCACAAATTAGAAATACACCAGAGGTACAGTGTTAAGTCTTACACTGAACGTAAAACATTGTGCATTTTTACTACCCAGAGGATAGGTAGACACTCAGCGTCGTGGAACCAGCTTCTTAAGAGGGGCAGCTCACCCTAGAGTATTATCTGTATGTTGTGAAATCTGCATGTTTTTAATTTAAAACAAGTTCAGTTCTCCTGTAGTTTTATACAGAAATTAATTCACCGGGGGCTTTTAAATTCCGAGATTCCAATAAGGGGGGGCTTGCAGAACTGTTGCCATGGTCACTGGGCCAACCATTTTGTTTTTAAATAATTGTGCCCTGGGGAGCTGTGTGAGACATTAATATTTACAAATGATGACAGCAGACTCTGTTACAAGAACCACCAATTTAATAAGTCATAGCAATAATGGTGTAATTAATACATATAGAGATGGCATCAAAGCCTATATACAACTTATTTTTAATTAATATTTTAGTGTTATAATGTGTCCAACCCAGTCTTGTTAAGCGAAAGCAAATCCAGTCACAGCCAAAACAGTTTGAAGAGGATCAGAATTACACTGAGGTTATATCCTCTCTCACTCACACTCCTATGTCACTCAGCCTCCTCCTTTCGCACCCTAAAGGGTTATATATCTTTCAGTGTCCTGAGGAACTGCTTGCTTAATCAGTAGTATTAAATAGATACCCCTCTGCAGCCGTTAGCCAAAACTAGAGTGGTCTTTGGAAGGAGTAAGCAGAATTTAAAAGGACCGGAAGATGAATTTCTTTTTTTTCTTTTTTTATTATTATCCCGTTGAACTTTAAGCGCAGTCTAGATCATTGTGAAATCGTTTTTGAAGTAGTAGTGATCTCAAATGTTATATACAGAAACAAATGTGTCTTCATAAATGTGATACGAATAGATTTGACTTAGTACCTTGATCTTACTGAAGGTGGATAGAGTAAAAGAGTTGTCCAATATGTCACCTAGCATGACATTTGTTTCGAAACCTGTGCAGGATGAAACCCATAAAGTAATCTTGTTTTTAAGTAAAATAAAAAGTCTATATTTATTAGCAGAATTGCAAGAAAAGAGTTTTTTTTTAAAAAATGTCTCCCATTTATGTCTTCGCCTTAAGACAGCATATGCTAATGCGCTATTACAGTCGGATGGCGCCGCAAGATGACGTCATGAATAGGACGCTTATTCCCCCCCCCCCCCCCTAATCCTATACATTTTCTTTGAATTCTGGTAATAAAATTAAATAGTTTTTATTTATTTTTATATCTCTGTGTGTTTCAGGTTTAGTGGACTGTGGATCTTGCAGACAGTTATAATTTGCTTGTATGTGATCAGTCCCCTAATATTGAATAGGCCACTGATCTAAGGCACTGTATTATTACTTCCCTACCTTGACATCTATTCGTCTTTGTTTCATGTTTGCGAATAATAGTTTATTTTTTGAAATTACTCTATTTGGCTGGAATAAAAAGCAAAAGCTTTTATTATTTTTCTGCTCAGACCATAAATCTTTGGATCCCTGCTCTAGCCTCTGCCCTGTGTCTTCCGAACGTAAATATTAATTTCTAGAAAAACCTCAGCTGACCCAGGAGACTGGCGGTGTCACTCCTACCGCGCTCGTACAGGACACTTACAAGCCGGGTTCTGTTTTTTACTCTGAAACATGTAGACCAGAAATGGTTTCTTTGGAGATTTTCCAAGACCTTGAAAAACAAGAAACCTTTTAATGCTGGAGCTGATGAGAACACTTAATCCGGAGAAAATAGGGGAACCTCAAAGCTTCGGTTTCCTAAATCTCCCCTGTCGTCTGGTCAGTGACATACGACGTTTAGCCTGGATCTGTCCAGTCTCCTGAGGTTATGTTTGGCTAAGAACACTGGTAGCCAACAGGTAAATTGGCAGACTAAAACTCCCATGGTTCTAAGCCAGCCAGAGGCACATGTGTGACCCATCTAGTCATTTTAATTTATTTTTTTTTATTTCGCCCAAGATTGGCTAAACATTTACCCCTGTGCTGAGAGAGGTACAATGGCTGCTGTACGATCTACGGGAGAGCAGATGGCTGCTTTCCCAAACCTCATACACGACTCACTACCCTTTAGAGAAATGCGGAAAGAAAAAAAAAAAGATAAAATCAACACGAAACCCAACAGAATAATGGAAAAAAAAAAAAAGCAAAGCAATCCAATTTCAAAATGTTATAAACAAGAACAGAAAAAGAAAAACACAATGGCGTTGACGTTTGCGTAATTTGGCATCGTTCCTCTGCCCTGCTTGAGATCTATTTTTTTCCTCTTGGGCCCTTTTGGAAGTGAGATAACCCATGGATTCTGAAATATTTTCCAGCTCTTTCTTGAAATTAAAAGGATGACTGCTGCTCCGTCCTGTCTCCCCCCACCCAACGACCTCTAAACCATCTAATGCTCTGTTATCCCCTCTTCTTCCAGAGGGGCCTTTTATGTATTGCTAGACTTTTGGAAAGGCACGGTGGACATTGTCATTGGTGCGGAGGAAGAGACGATAATGATGAGGGGGTTTTTTTTTTCGGTTTTTTTTGGGGTACTTAAATGTATTGCTTGTCTCCCTGATTTGGGGGTAAAACATCCCTGATTCATAACCATAATCGATATTTGGGTTGTCGGTATACATAATCAGTCTTCTCTCTCCCTGCCAACCCAACCAGCCTTATCTTTAACAAATGGGCGTAACGGAAAAAAATGGGCGAGATTGGCTTCTAGTCCAGGGTGGGGTGGGAAACTACATAGCAGGAGTCCCCATGATGCATTGCAGGTCTGCGCCACGATGCATGGTTTAGTGTCTGCGTTCCGATAGCGCTAGACAGCGCTGTCATGTGGCCCAAGACATCGCCGCGCTGTGTTCCTTGGCTTTCATTCTAAGTGCCGCAATGCTGGAGCTCTTGCGGTCGGGCTCAGCGTTTAAGTCGTACCCATTTATTCCAGGGCCCATGGCGCCACTGCCAAAGAGGCCTCCCATGTGTGACTGGCCCACGTGGCCTCCGGCACCTGGAACGCTGAGAAACTCCGAGACCGCGCCAGCGGAGTGCGGGTGGGTGTGCGGAGACATACAGGAAGACACGGTGTCGCACGGTACCACACAGGCCGGCACTGGAGAACCTCCACTGTTCCAGGATGGGTTCTGGATCTGCAAAAAGAACAGAGAGATGTTAACAGAATCTAGATACTTCTGGCTGGATCAGTCCATCAATGCATCATGGAGGTCATTACATAAGGTGCAGAAAGCTATTGAAATGGGGAAATAAACTGTATTTATCAATATACACAGAAAGATGGATCCTATATAAAGCCACAGGTTTCTCAAAAAGCATATGACACATATTTGAAAAACAGAGAAATCTCAATATAGCCTTCCTGGCAGAATACATAATAAATAAAAAGACACTTGTATCAAAAGGTTATAGAAATAAATATGTTTCCCCCTTTTTGTTTAACCAAGTGTATTGCAATCCCAGTATACGTATTCACTGAAAGGTGAGATGAACATTTACTCTCCCCAATTTAGCTACACATTGTGCAGGGACAAACCTGGTGAGTTTTACTGAGCGGGGGGTATCTATCTCCCCAGAAATCGCCCTGTAAAATGTATAGCTAAATTGGTTCATCACACCTGCAACTCACCCAAAGTTGCCAACATCGGCCATGTTTCCAGGGACACGTATGTGTTCCACATGCTGCAGAAAGAGCATACAAAGTGCAGCCTGGCAGTATGTAGGATGGATGTACGCACATTAATTAATCATGGTAGGTGGTTTGAGATCTCCACCCTGATTAATTAATGGGATTCTGTCTGTTCGTATATATCCATCCTACATACTGCCAGGCTGCACTTTGCATGCTCTTTCTGAAGCATGTGGAACAAATATGTGTCCCTGGACATTGGCAACTAAGCTCAACCTTTAGTGAATAAACCCCATTGGGTCTTTATTTATCACAAGCATCATTTGCTGTTAGAGGGGGGGTTGGGTTGTGCAATGCTTTTCCTGTTGTAATTTTGAAAAAACAAATCCTTTATACCTTAAGAGGCATAAGATTTTCCTGTAGGCAGAATGGGCAACTCTGCCCCACTGTGTTGGCTGGACCCAAATCACTAAGGTGAACTGCAAACACATTCTCCGACTTGCCCTATTCTTTAACCTTTCAAGGTCATTCCCTCCCTTCAAGGTTCTGGCCTAGCCAGAGTAAGTTACACACACAGCCCAGCTTGTGTCTGTCTAGTTGCTCTGGGAAGAATACAATTATTATTATTTTAATACATGTGATTTAGACTGTGTGTCTATAGCTAACACTGTTTGTATCGCTATGTTTCTTATGTGTCAGCCTGCCTGACGCTTTGTATATTTATCTGTGTATATACAGCCACGGAAAAAAAATCCACGTGCAACTTTAAGGATCCACTTAACTACAAGCAGCTGCCTGTCTGTGTGCTGAGGGGTTAAATCTACTAAAGAAAGCAAACTTGACCCTGAACCCGAACCCCATTGAAGTCAATGGGGACACAAACTTTTGGCCACTAAAATGCCTCTCAAAAAGTCCTGGAAAGGGCTAGAGGGCTGCAAAAGAAAGTAAAATGTGGGTGAGTGTCCCCATTCATACGAATAGGTCAATTGACCTATTCGTATGAATGGGGACTCTATTTCGGTTTATAGAATAGCAATAGCATTACAAGTATTTCATAAACCGAAAGTCTATAAACCGAATGTCTTTCGGTTTATAGACTTTTCGGTTTATGGAATACATGTAATTCTATTGCTATTCTATCAACCGAAATAGAGTCCTCATTCATAAGAAATTCTTATGAATGGGGACTCTATTTCGGTTTATAGAAAGCCAATAGCATTACATACAATGTAATCGCCGAACCCCAAACTCGAACACGAACATACAGTGGAATGTCCGTGTTCGGGTCCGGGGTCCAAAAACCGTAATGTTCGGTACGAACCCAAACAGTGCGGTTCGGGTTCGCTCAACGCTAGTGACAAGTCAAACATCCTCTTCTCCCCCTCCCCAGATCCCCCCCAAACTGTAGATTAAAGCCTCAAATTTGTGGGTAATTTAAAAATAATTCACTGCCATATAAGTGACCTGTTGCTGCATAAAGCTATATGGAAGTAACTCAACGTATATGAAACTAGAAGAGGGAAGATAAAGCTTTGCTTTTATTAATAGCACAAGACCCCTTAATAATATAAAGTAACAATGAATTCAAGTGTTATAGCCAACACCCCTGTGAGGTACAATTTACCCAGGGTACAAAAGCCAAATGTAATCAGTACTGTCAATAGTTATAACAAACTGAGTTAATAGATATCTAGCATGTTTGGATGCTCAAGTACCCAGGACAAGAAGAGCATGAAAAAAACCCCATTTAAAACAAATAATAAAGTCAGCGCTGTGTGTCTGATACCGCCATGAATCGGGCCAATAATGTTTGTTTTACTCAAAGTTTACTCGGAAATTGGCAAAAACAAGAGAATAGACTATTACCCCACACCGGCCGGCTAGTAAGGCTTTAAACTCATCTGAATATAACTGCTACTCCTGGATGGCCCAAGGGCAGTGTGTACAGACAACAAACACAGAGGAGCAGGAACAATATGTCTCCTGGTTATGACATCACCTGTGACAAATGAACCACTCTGCACAGCAAGCCACAAGGTGATGTCATAAACAGGAGACTCCACAGACACAATGGGGGCTATGGACAAAGATAGCAAACAGTTACGCTTCTCGATTGCGACGGCGATCACAGCCGATGTAAAAAGAAATCATTTTTGCCGGAGGTCTCGCTCACACGCTGCAAAGTATTGGGAGTTATTCAAAATAGTTATACACACCAAACAGCGATCGCGCCTTCTTATAAAAACTCCCGACACTTTGCAACGCAGGAGGGTTTATACATAACCTCCACGGATCCCTGACTGCTGTTACTCTAATTCAATGTACTCAATGTATAGATATTTATTTATTCTCTATATTCACAAAATTAACATTAATTAGGTGATGTGGTCCTTTTTATACAGTCTTATTGGTTACAGTGGAGTCTGGAGGCAGTCTCTCTCTCTCTCTCACACTCTCTCTCTCTCTCTCTCTCTCTCTCTCTCACACACACACACTCTCTCTCTGTCTTTCTCTCTCTCTCTCTGTCTCTCTCTCTTTCTTTCTGTCTCTCTCTGTCTCTCTCTCTCTTTCTCTCTCTCTCTCTTTCTTTCTGTCTCTCTCTGTCTCTCTCTCTCCATCTCTCTCTCTCTCTTTCTTTCTGTCTCTCTCTGTCTCTCTCTCTCCATCTCTCTCTCTCTCTCTTTCTCTCTCTCTCTCTCTCTCTTTCTTTCTCTCTCTCTCTGTCTCTCTCTCTCTCTTTCTTTCTCTCTCTCTCTGTCTGTCTGTCTCTCTCTCTCTCTCTCTCTCTCTCTGTCTCTCTCTGTCTCTCTCTCTCTCTCTCTCTCT
>CM069863.1:7725750-7768250 GCA_036172795.1 Pelodytes ibericus | reverse complement strand
AATGATTAGTATAGAGTGATGAGCAGACCGGGCCTACAAATGATTAGTATAGAGTGATGAGCAGACATGTCCTACAAATGATTAGTATAGAGTGATGAGCAGACTGGGCCTACAAATGATTAGTATAGAGTGATGAGCAGACATGGCCTACAGATGATTAGAATAGAGTGATGAGCAGACCGGGCCTACAAATGATTAGTATAGAGTGATGAGCAGACCGGGCCTACAAATGATTAGTATAGAGTGATGAGCAGACCGGGCCTACAAATGATTAGTAAGTAACATTGTAGAGTTGTTACTATGCAGTGTAAGAGTTACTGTGGGTGTAATGTATAAGGTACATGTGGATACAATGTACAATGTTACTGTTCCTTGTAATGTATAAGGAACAATGTTGCTGTCACTGTGGGTACGATGTTACTGTCACTGTGAGTACAATGTTATTGTCACTGTGAGTACAATGTTACCGTCACTGTGAGTACAATGTTACCATCACTGTGGGTACAATGTTACCGTCACTGTGAGTACAATGTTACCGTCACTGTGAGTACAATGTTATTGTCACTGTGGGTACAATGTTACCGTCACTGTGGGTACAATGTTACCGTCACACTGAGTACAATGTTACCGTCACTGTGAGTACAATGTTACCGTCACTGTGAGTACAATGTTACCGTCACTGTGAGTACAATGTTATTGTCACTGTGGGTACAATGTTACCGTCACTGTGGGTACAATGTTACCGTCACACTGAGTACAATGTTACCGTCACTGTGAGTACAATGTTATTGTCACTGTGAGTACAATGTTATTGTCACTGTGAGTACAATGTTATTGTCACTGTGGGTACAATGTTACCGTCACTGTGAGTACAATGTTATTGTCACTGTGAGTACAATGTTACCGTCACACTGAGTACAATGTTACCGTCACTATGAGTACAATGTTATTGTCACTGTGGGTACGTTGTACACTGTTACTGTGGGTGTAATGGACCATGTTCATTATATATAATATAATGTATATATACAGTATATTTTCCCCTGTTTACTACATATATTCTAGTAACTACTGTTTATCCATTTTGATGAGCCCAGTAAATTGAGGGCTTAGTCCAGTTCTTGCAAGCGTACAGTCCAGTGGGACCACACAGTGTCTACAGTCAGTGACACTGCTAGTCTCTTCTAATCATAGATTATCCACCCTGCTCTAGGGACTCTGTACCTGAAAGCAGCGTCTTGCCTCTGTAGCTGGATGTGATTGATGAACGTGCTAGAGAAGTGCTGTCCAGTCTCCCCCTGAATCCCATGTACTTTCCACGAACGTGCTTCTGTGCTAAAATCTCTACATAAGCACCGTGTGATTAATGGGGAGATGAGAAATTACAAATACCCAGTGGGAGAGTCGGCCAACTTCCAAGCAGAGATCAGAAGGCAGCAAGGAAAGCCATATATTCTGTGATCTCGTGTGTGCATTGGAATGGACATTGTATAAATATGCTGTGTTTTATAATTACGTATAAAATGATATTATATTCCAATGGACTTCATGTGTTATATCCACAGTGACGGCTGAATTATGTCAGAACATAGTATCCTTTCCATTACACGATAAGTAACATTACACCTGGACTAACTGTAACATTGTCCCCTGTACATTACACTCACAGTAACTGTAACATTATCCCCTGTACATTACACTCACGGTAACTGTAACATTGTCCCCTGTACATTACACTCACGGTAACTGTAACATTGTCCCCTGTACATTACACTCACAGTAACTGTAACATTACCCCCCGTACATTACACTCACAGTAACTGTAAGATTATCCCCTGTACATTACACTCACGGTAACTGTAACATTGTCCCCCGTACAATACACTCAGTCACTGTAACATTGTAACTTGTACATTACACCCACTGTGACTGTAACATTATACTTTCTACATTACACTCACAGTAATTGTAACATTGTAACTTGTACATTACACCCACAGTAACAGTAACATTGTAACTTGTACATTACACTCAGTCACTGTAACATTGTAACTTGTACATTACACCCACTGTGACTGTAACATTATACTTTCTACATTACACTCACAGTAATTGTAACATTGTAACTTGTACATTACACCCACAGTCACTGTAACATTGTAACTTGTACATTACACCCACTGTGACTGTAACATTATACTTTCTACATTACACTCACAGTAACAGTAACATTGTAACTTGTACATTACACCCACTGTGACTGTAACATTATACTTTCTACATTACACTCACAGTAATTGTAACATTGTAACTTGTACATTACACCCACAGTAACAGTAACATTGTAACTTGTACATTACACCCACTGTGACTGTAACATTATACTTTCTACATTACACTAACAGTAATTGTAACATTTTAACTTGTACATTACACTCACAGTCACTGTAACATTGTAACTTGTACATTATACTCACAGTAACTGTAACTTGTACATTACACCCAGTAACTGCAACATTGTCCCAAGTACATTACACCTGCTGTAACTGTAACATTATACTTTCTACATTACACCCACAGTAACTGTAACATTGTACCTTGTACATCACACCCACAGTCACTGTACCGTAATACCTTGGAAGTTACACCCACATAAACGTTAACATTATATGTTGGAAGTTACACTCACAGTCACTGTAACATTGTACCTTGTACATTACACTCACAGTCACTGTTACATTGCACTGTATCTTGTACATTACACTCACAGTCACTGTAACATTGTACCTTGCACATTACACTCACAGTTACTGTAACATTGTACCTTGTACATTACTAGTAACTGTAACATTGTACCTCATACATTACACTCACAGTCACTGTAACACTGTAATATATCTTGACATTACACCCCCAGTCACTGTAAAAATGTACCTTGTACATTACTCTCACAGTCACTGTAACATTATACCTTTTACATTACACTCACAGTAACTGTACCAATGTACCTTGTACATTACACTCACAGTCACTGTATCATTGTAATGGATCTTGTACATTACACTCACAGTCACTGTAACATTGTATCATGGACATTACACTCACAGTCACTGTAACATTGTATCATGTACGTTACACTCACAGTCACTGTAACATTGTATCATGTACGTTACACTCACAGTCACTGTAACATTGTATCATGTACGTTACACTCACAGTCACTGTAACATTGTATCATGTACGTTACACTCACAGTCACTGTAACATTGTATCATGTACATTACACTCACAGTCACTGTAACATTGTATCATGTACATTACACTCACAGTCACTGTAACATTGTACCTTGTACGTTACAGTCACTGTAACATTGTATCATGTACGTTACACTCACAGTCACTGTAACATTGTACCATGTACGTTACACTCACAGTCATTGTAACATTGTATCATGGACGTTACACTCACAGTCACTGTAACATTGTATCATGTACGTTACACTCACAGTCACTGTAACATTGTATCATGTACGTTACACTCACAGTCACTGTAACATTGTATCATGTACATTACACTCACAGTCACTGTAACATTGTACCATGTACGTTACACTCACAGTCACTGTAACATTGTATCATGTACGTTACACTCACAGTCACTGTAACATTGTGCCATGTACGTTACACTCACAGTCACTGTAACATTGTATCATGTACGTTACACTCACAGTCACTTTAACATTGTATCATGTACGTTACACTAACAGTCACTGTAACATTGTATCATGTACGTTACACTCACAGTCACTGTAACATTGTATCATGTACGTTACACTCACAGTCACTGTAACATTGTATCATCTACGTTACACTCACAGTCACTGTAACATTGTATCATGTACGTTACACTCACAGTCACTGTAACATTGTATCATGTACGTTACACTCACAGTCACTGTAACATTGTATCATGTACATTACACTCACAGTCACTGTAACATTGTATCATGTACTTTACACTCACAGTCACTGTAACATTGTATCATGTACGTTACACTCACAGTCACTGTAACATTGTATCATGTACGTTACACTCACAGTCACTGTAACATTGTATCATGTACGTTACACTCACAGTCACTGTACCATTGTATCATGTACGTTACACTCACAGTCACTGTAACATTGTATCATGTACGTTACACTCACAGTCACTGTAACATTGTATCATGTACTTTACACTCACAGTCACTGTAACATTGTATCATGTACGTTACACTCACAGTCACTGTAACATTGTACCTTGTACATTACACTCACAGTCACTGTAACACTGTAATATATCTTGACATTACACCCCCAGTCACTGTAATAATGTACCTTGTACATTACTCTCACAGTCACTGTAACATTATACCTTGTACATTACACTCACAGTAACTGTACCAATGTACCTTGTACATTACACTCACAGTCACTGTATCATTGTAATGGATCTTGTACATTACACTCACAGTCACTGTAACATTGTATCATGGACATTACACTCACAGTCACTGTATCATTGTATCATGGACATTACACTCACAGTCACTGTAACATTGTATCATGTACGTTACACTCACAGTCACTGTAACATTGTATCATGTACATTACACTCACAGTCACTGTAACATTGTATCATGTACATTACACTCACATTATGGTTTATATAATGTCATATTATTTTTACATGACACCAACAATTTATGCAGCACTTATTACATATGCAGTGAGTATGATACAAAAAGTATTTATTGAATAAAAAAGAATGGCAAGGAAATGAGGTGAGAATTTTGGAAAATTGGAACATTTCTCTAATGCTGCTGAATGGGAGAATCTTTCCAACTTGGCTACTTTGGCCTTAAGTTTGAAATCTCCATCTCAATTCCCTGCAGTTCTCCCTTGAGCAGACCCTATAATGTAAAGCTTACAATCTAAAGGGAATGAGTGCCAACGGAACCCAGAAGATTGGCGCAAGCAGCAGAGACTGCTTAGTACATATGTGCTCACTGGGAATGAGCCAGTATTAAGGCTTCATTAGATATAATCCCTTATATGCAATGTCATTACATGGACCAGATTGCAAGCTCTGGGTCAAGGGGTGAATGACAAGACAGTGAGATTAAGATAAAATATTTGTTAATATTACTCCCTAGCACACACTTTTATTTAAGGGGGGAGCAGGGGGGCAGAAACCCGAGAAGCCATTGTCAGTGTCCCAATCCTGGGAACGCCGGGCAGGATGAGAAGGTCACATGGATTATGATTGTTTTCATTACATCTTTCATTTCCTGCAGTCTCTGTGCTGGCTTTCCCCCCCTGACACCTACCCCCTATAGCTCGTGGGGGCAGGGAAGGGATGGGGGACAGCGCACAGGGGAAGATCACAGAGATACGCATAGATCTATCAAGAATCGAGTAACGGAGAAACCAAAGATTCTTACCGTGCTCGGGATTTATTTGCTACAGAGTCAAATCTGGTGAATTGCAAAGGTGAATTGCAAAACCCATGCCAAATTTGCCGATTTAAAGGGGGGGGGGGGGGGGGGGCTCTGCAACTATTTTGGTCTAAGGTCTACAGCAAGATCAGTTCCACTCTGCAGTGAATAATCATAATATTAAACCTTTGTGTATCTACTATAGCTTTAATGGCATCAAGTCAAATTTTTTTACCAGTCTGACGGTAAATTACAGGCCAGATGGCAACCCTAGTGGCTACTGATTTGGGTTCTAAAAATAAAATGTTAGCCCTTATTAAAAGGCTTGTAAAGCAGCGCAATATGCTGCCCTCTGCAGGCAGGGCATGATGGGGAGAGCTGGGGTTATATTCTATATATTACCATTCATTATACAGTCTGGCCAGAGCTAGGCACATACAGGCTCCGTCAGGGAGACCCTCACATCAGGCATACTGTTTGCAGGTTTACGATCTAGAGGAATAAATCTTTTATTCTGGTCGGTGGAGAAAATCTATGTGAAACGCAGCAGAGATCAGCGTAAAACGCGCGGGGCTCCGCAGCACATCAACTGACACATTTTCCCATTGAAAAATATCAGGCCACAGGTGATGGCATAAGCAAACTTGTCATGTCATGTGGCAAACTTTGTAGTGGCAGCACAATGTAAAAAAAAAAATGAAATTAAGCCTTTCTGCCCATTTAACTGCACAGATTTATTTTTTTTTAAAAATTAATTATTATTATTCAGACTTATTCGCGAAGGTTCGGATTGTTACCCATCCCAGGAACAGGAAAAAAACAAACGGTAACATTCAAAGTGACGTCTGGATTCTGTAGTAACTTGCATGGAATGGAAATGATCAGTGAGATTTAGTAGGGATCGCCATAAGGTTAACAAAACAAAAACAAAAAAAAAAGATCTTAAAGGAGTTTATTTTCCACAGATGGGGAGTTTAAAGGGAGAGTACCAGCCAAAGCGTGCATAATTATTATATATAAAGATTGTTACTGTTTTGTGTAATTTTTATGGCTTTTATTCATGAAGAATGGAATGGCAAAAGCTACTCGGAGACCCCAGACGTGATCTAGAATCGCCATGAAAATAGGACAATGTGGCCGATTCTTGTGCCGACATTTCGGTTGCCGAACTCCTCCTCCTAACCGAAACGGTAGCCTCGATCCTCCCCATAGACTTCTGTGGGGAAGATTTTGGCTTCATTTGGGGCCATTTCGGGAGGACCTCGGCAGTTACAGAGATAGCCGAATTCGTCCTATAGAAGCGAAAATAGCCGACATTCTCCAGAAGGAGCTTGAAATTAAATAAAAGTAAAAAGCAAAAAAAAAAAAAACCCTAAAAATAAATGAAGATATATTAATTACAGACATATATATATATATATATATATATATATATATATATATATATATATATATAGTAAATGAACATAAAATAATATAAAAATAAATATTTTATAAAAACGTAGAAAAGCTTATATTAATGTAAATATACT
The DNA here is from genome assembly GCA_036172795.1 of Pelodytes ibericus. Taxonomy (NCBI): domain Eukaryota; kingdom Metazoa; phylum Chordata; class Amphibia; order Anura; family Pelodytidae; genus Pelodytes; species Pelodytes ibericus. The sequence continues at coordinate 7,761,238 of CM069863.1, read as the reverse complement.
ATTATAATATCTAACATTAAAATATTATAATGGTATATAAATGTTTTTATTTTTGAAACGTTTACTTTTTACTACACTATTCTGTTCTGGAAAATTGAACTGTCCGAAATTTCCGATTTTGGGCCAACTTCTGAGTGTCGGTTCTTTAGGACTAAGAAAAATTCATGGGATTTTTTTAGGAGAAAAAATGACTAGACAGATGGGTTTCTATTTGTTTAGTTGATGCAGCACCAAAAAAATTGTAATAATTTAGACGCTATAGGTGGAACTGCACTTACACAGCTACGTTAGGGCATTTATATACTGATTGGTAGAAGTGCTTAAGGGGACTGTCTCATCTAATGTGAATTTAGAGATTAACAAAAAAATATTTAACACGATCTATAAATTGTGTTAGCAAAATCCTAAATATAAAGAGAAAGAGGTGTTTGAAATGTGTCTGTGGCGTCCCTGGCTTATGACATCACCTGGTGTTTGAAAAGCAGTTTATTTGCATATAAAAGCACAGGTGATGTCATAAGCAGGGGACCCCACCAATATATTTTATATACAATGTATAAATCATTTTTTATTCTCCACATTCACATTAAACACTGTGTTTAGGTGATACCGTCCCTTTAAATAAAAAGCCAATGGGGGTTATGTTTAAAGGTCACCATGGAAACCAATGGAATGTTACTGCTGATGACATCATGTTTAGAACCTTGCCCCAGAATCACCATGGAAACCAATGGAATGTTACTGCTGATGACATCACCTTTAGAACCTTGCCCCAGATATTACCTTAATACAGAACCACCAACATCTTGTGAAGAATTAATTGCAGAAAGAAAATTCAAAACTCATTTTATTCATCTTAATGTGACCATTTATTTAGTAAAAACATCTTTTTTTTTTTTTTTTTTTAAACTTTACTCCCATTGTAAATGAAGATGGAATAAGATAGATTTGCTGCAGACATGGGTGGAACTGACTGTCTAAGCAGATACTAATGCTCCATTTCTTCTGGTTCACGACAAATCTGTACAGAAAGCTTTATAAATATCCACACAGGGGACATAGGTCAATCCACAGATGAGGATGATCACCCGGGACTCTCAAAATGAAAAGTGCAGGCGAGAGAGGAAGTGGCCGTAATTATAGAAGAAAAATATATATTTTGCAGATTGCTCCCTGATGAATAATACTGGGATCCTCCCAACTACAATTTAGAGGGGTTTTTATTATTTTTAAAGTGACACCACTTGTTTTTGGACCAGTGAAAGATAAAATGATTAATCTATCAGCAGAAAAGGAGGTCTGATATTATGTGAACTTTTCCCCCATTTCCTAGATCACATTGTTAAACTCTACCTGTGGCTGAGACTGCATGTTTAAAGGATAAGTGTAGATAAATAAAAATAGGCCAGTCTTTAAGTCTACTTTAAGATATGTGGGTTTACAGCATGAATACACCAAGCCGTCGTCTCTATAGGCCATTGAAATCAAGGGTTCCCACAGTCTGAAGACTTTTAAATGTTTCGATTTTTATGGGCGAGAATGTCCATCGATTCCTAAGAATAATATTTTCTAGATCACTTAAAGAAAAACACACACGTCGGGGCTACGTTGAAAAAAAAGCAGAAAGTATATTAAATATGTTAAGTTTAAAGTCCGACTGCAACCATCTCAAGTCATCTACTCATTACAGTAGAAATCACAAAGCTGATGAATGTAATACTTCATAAACTGAATGAATGATTGCATCAAGTGTCGGTATTTTAAGCAGAAATGATCAGGGCTAGGTATAGGGTTGCCACCTGGCCGGTATTTTACCGGCAGGCCGGTAAAAAAATTGGCATCAGGCCAATGTTAAGTCTATGGAGACAGTACCAAGGCCGGTATTTTTCTGAAGAAAAGGTGGCAACCCTAGCTAGGTAGTGTCTGGACAAAGACTGTGAAGGGCCGCCGAACATCATAAAGCAGTCCGCTACAGACCCCACTAAAATGACTACCATGCATTAGGTTGGTACCCTGGAAATGGTTTAATATAGGAACACATATAACGAGCCATCTTTGCTCCGTACAGCTCTGGCAGGGGGCGGACATGATGTTTAGAATTTGGTGCCGGATTGTTCAGATCTTCGTTCATCTGACCCAAGATGTCAGCCCCCTGGTTGCCATTGTGTCTTCAAAAAAAAAAAAAAAAATGACCTCGATATTCTTAACAATGACTGCAAACCAATGTTTTAGCGGCCACCCAACGGGTAATATAGTATATAAAAGCAAACGGAAAACATTGTTTTTAATGACCTGAGGACACAATTAATTCTACCTGATCTCCATCACATACCGCCTATACCTATGTACACACACTCTATACCTGCATTTGGCGATATATACCTGCACTCTGGCTTCCGTCAGGTCAGTCCTCATGGCCAGCTGCTCCCGGGCATACACATCTGGATAATGTGTCTTTTGGAAGACTTTCTCCAGCTCTTCCAGCTGGTAACTGGTAAAGGTGGTCCTGTTCCGTCTCTTCTTTCCTTTGTTAGTCTCCGATTCAGTTTTGTCCATGGTTAGTTCCCCGCTCCCTCTGTCCTGGGATCCTTTTCCTGCAGATTCCTTACTGGTTAGGTAGCCACTCTCCATTCCTGGGGGGTCACTGTTCGGAGTCAGAGAGCTTTCCTTGGCTGCAAAAAAAAAAAAGAGAAAGTGATCCCATTAATAATCTGATCGGGACTTTAAAGTTATAGATTTAATTTAAAATATAACCCACTGGCCCAAAGCCTGTGTCATTATAAAATCACAGATAAATTGATAAGATCTCCACTATTGCCAAACATATAACATGTATACTAAAGTATGTAAATGTTTTTCAACCCTTGAAGACACAAAAATAATACAAAATAATGCAAAACTCTGTTTTTGTAACACAAGGAGGGAAGCAATTTGCTGCTGCACTTCTCACTTCCTGTGTCATCCCAGGAAGTGCTCTCAAGAGCAAGTACAGAGGAAAATTCTCTCCCCAGCCTGTTAAAACACATTTGCCAAATATAATACTTTACAATTCAATATATTTAAAAGTCTACTCAATAAAGAGAGAATTGAGATGGGAATTTCGAACTTAAGACCAAAGAAGCTAAGTTGAAAAAATTCCCATCTCAAATCCCTGCAATTTAGTAGACCCTTTAATAAACATTTGTAATGGAGATTACATATCAATATAACACATAGATATTTAAAATAACAACATTATCTGTATACCAGCGATTGCAGCCACATGGCAGCCATGTATCTTTTATATTTTTTTATTTGTGTTCTCAAGATAACAAGTTGTTTTATTGAGATCACAATTTATGATAAAACAACTTGTTATCTCAAATAAAACTAGTCAGAAAAATATAAAAAAATGCATGGCCTTTCTTGGCTTCCCTATAGCCACATCTCACAAGAACTGCATATTTTATATCCTGTCATTATGTTACTCCATCCAATTGGCTGATGATGATTGGTTAGAAAAGCCTCGGAAAGGAGGTGTGTTTTAAAGGACAAATGTAGCAAACAATGAAATGTTTAATTTAAAGATGGCATCAAGTGTAGGGATTTTATATAGAAATGCTTTAATGAAAGAATACAAATAAAGGACCTTATTGAGCCATCTTTACTCCATATAGCTCTACCAGGAGGTAGACAATTTGTTTAGAATCTTTGGTGAAGATGTGACCCAAGATTCTAAACAACATGTCTGCCCCCTGAGAGAACGATATGGAGTAAAGATTCTAACCAACATGTCTGCCCCCCGAGAGAACGATATGGAGTAAAGATTCTAACCAACATGTCCGTCCCCCAGAGAACTGGAGTAAAGATTCTAACCAACATGTCTGCCCCCTGTGAGAACTATATGGAGTAAAGATTCTAACCGACATGTCTGCCCCCTGTGAGAACTATATTGAGTAAAGATTCTAAACAACATGTCTGCCCCCTGAGAGAACTATATGGAATAAAGATTCTAAACAACATGTCTGCCCCTGAGAGAACTATATGGAGTAAAGATTCTAACCAACATGTCTGCTCCCTGAGAGAACTATATGGAGTAAAGATTCTAACCAACATGTCTGCCCCCTGAGAGAACGATATGGAGTAAAGATTCTAACCAACATGTCTGCCCCCTGAGAGAACTAAATGGAGTAAAAATTCTAACCAACATGTCCGTCCCCTGAGAGAACTATATAGAGTAAAGATTCTAAACAACATGTCTGCCCCCTGAGAGAACTATAAGGAGTAAAGATTCTAAACAACATGTCCGTCCCCTGAGAGAGCTATATGGAGTAAAGATTCTAACCAACATGTCTGCCTCCTGAGAGAACTATATGGAGTAAAGAAGGCTTAATAAGGCACTTAATTTGTATTCTTTCATTAAAGAATTTCTTTATAAATCATTTATACTTGATATAATCTTTCAATTAAACATAAGATAATTTTGTTTTGCTACAGATGTCCTTTAAACAGTTTTTTGATAGAAAGGTTAAACACCTGTGATCTGTTTCTTTACCAGATCTGCATTCTAAGGGACATAAACAGAGTGTAGTGTTGCTACTCAACCCATACTGGCAGGCTGGCAAAAAAAAAAAATCCTTGAGACCAGTGTTCAGTCTATGGAAGCAGTGGCAAAGATGGTAATTTATTTTATTTTAAAAAGTACAAGTTTTGTTATTTTCATATTATGCTAATTACATTTTAATGTTTTTTTTTTTTAATGTGCGTCATCTGCTATTAATGATTATTTATGGTCCATAATTATTTCTCCCTGTGTTTTTATGAGGTAATCTTGCTTTCTAGAGGTCCATCAGAGGCCATCGTATAGGTTCTGAGTATTACTTTCCGAAGTCTGATCACAGACACCCATCACTTTGCAATATGCGCTGCAGGAACACACCAGGCAGTCTGCCTCCACCCCTGTCAGAAACATCTTTCCCAACTTTGTCTTCTCCCAAAGTGTTTGATGCATCTAGGCCAGAGTTCACTGAATCCCACAGCTTAAAGATTTAGAACCAAGTCTTCAAGACTCAACTCTGGGTGACCTTGGAAAAGGCGTTCTTATCTCTTCTGCGCCTGCAACCGCACATTAGATTGTCAGCTCCTTTGGTGGCGCTGATTCATTACAGCCTCAATGAGCACACTCGAGGAAAAACGAATGCATCTGAAAATCCCGAGTAGGATTTATTTAATCCCTCCCTGCACTGATGGGGCTTGGAACCATTTCTCTTATATATCACAGTTTTGTGATGCTATTGTACTGAAGACTCAACTAAAAGGGGAAAATATTGATAGACTGAGTCGAAAGGCATTGCTTAATTTAACAGGAGATTTAATAGAACAGCTGCCTGCCTGATCTGGTCCTTTGAGTTACAGTCGGGTCATATTAGGCAGTGCTATATAATGGGGTAAACAAAATATATCAATAGTACAAGATGTAACAAGTTAGACACATCGGAGAGGAGGGCCCTGCCCAGATGGAATGCCTGCTCAGTTGTCAAATTCTACTTTGAATCTCAGTCGTTGACAGCTGCCCATCAAACGTCAAGTATATGATCATCTGGGGTAGACGGAAAGAGGGTGGAGACACTTGGAATATCCGCTCGCCATTAGACTCCTCCCATTTCATGGAAGGTTAATATGGCTCCTATCAGAGGCATCCCCGCCCCTTTTCAGGCTGGTCCGCCTCCTATTCAGCGGTAGGGACCCTCATTGTTCCTGTGTAATGATGTTCTGTGGAACTGTATAGACCTTGTCATGAACACTGGCGTTCTCGAATGGACACTTTGCCTATCACTGCTCCTACCACTTTCTTACCCGCTAATAATACCCGAAGCGGCCCAGGGGCTAGCATTCTAAAAGGGGTCACACAGTCTTTAAATAACTCATATGTACTTTCCTCAGTACCGCTCAGCATGCACCTGATTGGATAGTCTCTTTGTCACTTTTTAACTCGGCGCACCAATCAGAGAAATAGAGGGGGCTAGTTGTGCGTCTCGAAAATTCCCAGAGAAACTATTAAGCACTAAAAAAAAAAAAACAGCAGACAGGTTTTATAAGAAAGTTAACGCTGGTTGAGATTGACAACTAGTGTTGCCACAAAGCCGGTAATTTTACCAGCCAGCCGGTAAAAAAATTGCTTGAGGCCAATGTCAAGTCTATGGAAGCAATAGCCTGGATGTAATTTTTTTTTTGCAAGAAAAGGTTGTAAGTTACTAACGCTTGGCGTCGTAACAACGCTCCTCAGTGTACTGCTTTTCTGGTTAATAAATAAACAAACAATAAATGCTTTTCTTAAAATAGACCCCCTTCTAGGCCTACGTGGGATTTTTTTTAAAATAAGGCTATATTCATGAATTACAGGGAATCACCAAGGGAATTGCAGACTTAAGGCCAAAGTAATAGAGTTTGAAATCTCCATGCTCCTTTTCAATCCTCTGCAAATCTCTCTTTCGTGAATAAAAAGAGAGTGATAACAAAAAGGGAACCAAAACCCCCATTAATCAGGCCCCCGAGTGTCAGGTGGGTCAGCAAGAACAGAATCTGTTTCTGCTTTTTAGGTTTTGCAACAGGAGTGTTTTTTACAAAAAATACTCAACTTTATCCTCAAAGGTATGGGGGCCTTTAAAGTGACAGCAGTGAGGAGAAGCAGGGCTAGGGTTTGGGTGATAATTTGTTGAATAGGCCATAACTCTGGCATTTAAGGACCTGCCTGCTGATAGCAAGACTTTGAATTGCACAGAAAGTTAGTCTCCCTTCCAGAGAATCGAAAAAAGCAGTAAAAGAGACAACGGAAAAATATCTGACAGATAACAGGGTTGCGTCTACCTGACAGGGCCCGAGGTGTCATGCAATCGGATTGCTGGGGGCTATTCAATAAATGTGAATGCACAAATGAACTAACAAAACGTATGCATTAATAACTGAGAGACAAAGACAGGCAAGTGGGAGAATTTTTTCATGCTGGCTTTTAATGCCTGACTTTTGCAGTTCGCTCGTCAATTGCATGTCTAGAGAATAGCCCCCACTAACAACAATACACACGTCAGGTGTACGGATTGCTAGCTCTGCAGTCTGTTTGTAGATATCATTGGTCTGAAGGGAGCTCCCACACTTCAATCATATCCCTAATCTACCCCAGACCTCAATCCCTAACCCCCCAAATCATCCACCCCACAGCCCTACACATTACCCACCCGCGCAGTAGCTGTATTTCAATTTATATGCGTAAAATAATTCTTCTCCTCCCAGCCCACCATGGCTCTGGGTATTCCCACTGCAACTCCCATTATCCTCTGCCGGGACAAAATGAAAGAGTGAGCACGTGTTGCCTAGCTGCTGGCCCGGGGCGTGGAAGGGATGGGGTTACTTATTGACACATTTGTTGGCTGAAGCGTATTATCAGAGTTATTTCCCTTGAACAGAGAGGTGATGATGTGGCTACTGTGTGTGTATAATGTACAGTCAGCTCCACAGCCCATTGGAAATGACAGGAAAATCCCTTTTATCTCCAAAAAAAAAAAAAGGGCCGAGCCATTTGGGGTAAACGCACTCGCAGTGTTCAAAGCAGCTTTCTGTTGTCTGTTAGTGGTGTCTGTGATTTGGTCCGTGTAGCTGTTAGTTTGGGATGTCATTCTCATACCTCTGTGTGTTTGATGTATTCCTACAAAATCCCCAAAGCTGCCCAAAATTGGCACCCTGTGCCACCCTGTGCCACCCTGTACCACCCTGTGGCACCTTAGAGTAGGCATGGAAGGGACATCAGCACGCACCGACGGCCAATCAGCAGGGAGGATGCTCCCTGTGAACAAGGGTCTCTCTTTGGCCCCCACAGCTGGCAGTGTTATAACACGATGCATATTATTATTATCCAACTTAATGGCACTCATTTTACTGTCCTCAGATCCCCTGACAGAGCCTCAGAGTTTGAACCTGAAACCCTGAGGTTTGAACAGTCTGCAGTGAAGGTATTCATCAACTGAGCTATGTCTCTGCCTAATAGGGCTGCCACCCAACCGGCAGGCCGGTAAACAATCGGCATCAGGCCAATGTTAAGTCTATAGAGACAGTCGCAAGGCCGGTATTTTTCTGAAGAAAAGGTGGCAACCCTATCGCCTAACCCACTCTCTAATTGTGTGGCCCCATCCCGAGCGGGATCTGTGGTTTGGAAAAAGAGAAAGAGAGACCTGTGTTCTTCGGACACAGAGCTTCTGTATTGTATTGCCCTAGTGGAGGCTAAGGGCAGAATGCACACTGAGGTTGTAATAGAAGGGAGGTCTGTGCTGGTAAAGGTATCTTTCAGTCCCTCGCACTCATATGTAAAATGAGCAGATCAGCTGCTATTCAGGGTAATGCAGCTGTGCATCAAATGCAACATGACATTAGCAGGCTTCCCCTCTGACGCGGGTATAGCATAACATCACTGTGAGAATCATTCTGAACCTCTCGGCTAGGAATACACTGGATATATTGGATTCTCTTCCCTGATTATCTGAACCAGAAATGAGCCAAGTTAGAAAACAGGTAATGAGACCAGGAAGACAGGTGCATGATGGGAAATATGGTGATAGCACTAGAGACCAACAGTACAAATTCTAATGTTCTGTGGCAATAATGAAATAAAAAATATAAAATAGTCTGCTTTATGTTCTACCAAGTAAATGAGAATTTAATAAATAACATCAATGCTTTGTCCATGTGGAGAAGCAGATTAGGGGCGCAGATATGGAAAGGGTTTCGACAAAAATAACCCTATTGCCCCACATGTAACCACTGCCTCAAACACTGCACAGATACAATGTAACCACTGCCTCAAACACTGCACAGATACAATGTAACCACTGCCACAAACACTGCACTGATACAATGTAACCACTTCCTCAAACACTGCACAGATACAATGTAACCACTGCTTCAAACACTGCACAGATACAATGTAATCGCTGCCTCAAACACTGCACAGATACAATGTAACCACTGCCTCAAACACTGCACAGATACAATGTAACAACTGCCTCAAACACTGCACAGATACAATGTAGCCACTGCCTCAAACACTGCACAGATACAATGTAACCACTGCCTCAAACACTGCACAGATATAATGTAACCACTGCCTCAAACACTGCACAGATACAATGTAACCACTACCTCAAACACTGCACAGATACAATGTAACCACTACCTCAAACACTGCTCAGATACAATGTAACCACTTCCTCAAACACTGCACAGATATAATGTAACCACTGCCTCAAACACTGCACAGATATAATGTAACCACTGCCTCAAACACTGCACAGATACAATGTAACCACTACCTCAAACACTGCTCAGATACCATGAAAGAAGGAATGAAGGAACCAGACATGTATTTTTTGCACTAATGTAGTGAGCATTTATGGTTATAAATCACAGCACTTGTTCAGGTGGTGGATCCCATTTCTGTGGCAGAAATTCAGTAGTTTTTGCCAATTACCCGGTCCATTGGCCAACAGAAGAATAACACAAGAATAATCTCATTCTCTGCTCATGTTGACTCTGTACAAGATGTATAATACACAGGATCTGTACCCTTGTAATCACCAGCCCACCAGCCCCGCTAGCTGTGTGGACCTCCTGTGCACCACACAAATAGATCTCTGTATGTGATACCCTATCAGCTCTGCCCTGGAGCTGCCTCTCTCTCCTGTTAGATCTGCTTTATACGGATCCCCTTGTTTTGAAGTTTTGGAGAGAGTTAAGACTGACAGATACCAAAGGGCTGGAAACCACATGTTAAAAGATTCCAATTTCTTCCTCCTACTTTTTTTTTTTTACTTAGCTCCCTCTGCCCCCCCCCCCCCCCTTTATTCTTTTAGGAAGCCAGATGTGGCAAAGAGGACTTTTTTTTCCCCCTCCTTTAAAGTCAGTCACACATGGGAAGCAAATGGGGTTGAAATTGAGAGTCGTTGGCTCTGGAGCTGAACTTTGGGATATTCAAATAAGTGAAGACATAAAGAGCTGACATTTCGGACCATATGAAAGAGACCCCCTATTTCCTTCGGCCTTCTTGAGCTAGTGATATCTCCAATTCTGTTGCCAAGGGCCTGTAACACAATGCTTCCCACGTGCCGTGCCGTGTGTAGCAGACAGAGCTATTTATCAAACTGCCCCAGGTGTATGAATAATGTGGAAAATCTATACGAGTCTGAAAAGAAAACTTTGTGGTTTTGGGGGAAAGAAAAAAAAAAAAAAAGACCCCACCAAAGGTTTGGCATCTGATCTAGCTTTCTATACAGTATATCCCATTTCTTAATGAAATTAGTGTACGTCAGAATGTATTCAGTGGGTAGGATACATACATATACACAGTGTTAAAGGACAACTGTCGGCTATTACATTACTTATGTTTAATTGAAAGATTACATCAAGTGCAGGCACTTTTCATAGAAATGTTTTAATGTATACAAACAATGTACCTGATTCAGCCTTGTTTGCATGTATCGGGGGCGGACATGATGTTTAGAATCTAGGGTCAGATCTTCGTTAGAATCCGACGGATCAACATTCTAAACAAGATGTCTGCCTCCTGATATCCTCATACTGAGTAAAGAGAGCTCAACAAGGTACTTCCTTTCTATTTATACATTAAAACATTTCTATTTAAAATCCCTACACTTGACACAATCAAACATAAGTCACTTTTTGACTGCAGTTGCTTACCTGGCATTAGCCGAGCAAATAAATAACAACTAATTATAGGAAAACGCTGACATAATATTTACCTGCACGCACAATGTAAACAACCTTGTAATTAGTATTCCCGATTTTTGCGGTGGGTTTCGGAGGTGATGCTAGTAAATGCAAAATAAAATTGGTTGTTTCTGTCACCATTAATCCTATTGCGTCGGCGGATGCCAGTTTTAACTTTAGTGCGGTGCTTCACCGTTCGGTGGGGCTGTATTACATATATTCATTTTTATTTACTATTACCAATATTTACTACCAGTCCCATATTTAACTAATAAAAATATTTCGAAAATTCGACAGGCGAGATGGACCGAATGTTTCTCTATATATTTTTGCATTCAACGTCATATTTTTAATATACTTCTTGGTAGGCAGTATTTTTATCTGGACATTTTTAGTGCTGTCTATCTATTCGTTTGCAGGTACAATCGCGACGAAACCTTCTGTAAAATGATCAACACTTCAATTTGTGAGAGAAAGCTAGCATTGCCTCCTTTTTTTGAAAAGAAATAGTAAATGCTGGTGTTCTGACATTGTCATTTACTAGCGTAGCATGTAATTGGTAAAACTTATATCAGTGACATGCTACGCTAGTAAATGGAAGACACACACGGGGGCTCTTCTTGATGGGAGTTGTGATCGGCACCTTAGGCTCCTGTGTGTCCCCCTCTGTCCCCCGTGTGTGTCTTCCACTTACTAGCGTAGCATGTAACTGATATAAGTTTTACCAACTGCTTGCTACAATACAGAAAAAACATGACCAGTGCGTTTCAACCAACACTACACACACTGTATATTTACCCTTAAAGCAAGTATTTATCTTGCAGTGTTGTACAAAAGGAATATGAAAAATAAAAGAATAAAACACACAATAGTTTAATATATCAAAGAAAAAGTGAAATAAAGTGAATGAATGGTGCCAAGTGGCCACTCACATTCGTCTGAGCAACTACTTGCTCAGGGATATCAGGACACTTGAAAAAGCCTCATCTAAGAGGAGAAACGCGTTGTGTGCTACAGGAGACAAGGGATGTGCAACACTGGACTCTTTTTCCAGGATTTTTACTGTTTTTACTGCTTTTATTGAAATTGAGGACTCTTCAGATTTTAACTGTAAGAATTCTAGGTTTTATCTGAATTATATATTAAACAGTGTTCATTAACATCCTTGCCTTCCTTCTTCCTCATGTGTTGATATATTCTGTGGAGTCTTCATGGATGAAGTGACGGATCATCATTAACCCTTTCCCTGGGCTCCCTTATGCTGATATCCCTGAGCAAGTAGTTGCTCAGACAAATGTGAGTGGCCATTTGGCACCATTCATTCACTTTATTTCACTTTTTCTTTGATATATTACACTATTGTGTGTTTTATTATTTTATTTTTCATATTCCCTTTGTACAACACTGCAAGATACATACTTGCTTTAAGGGTAAATATACAGTGTGTGTAGTGTTAGTTGAAGCGCACTGGTCACGTTTTTTCTGTGTATTGTATTTGCTTTGCTAGAAGTGAGACACTAGCGGTGACCGAGTGCTGCATACCCGTTCACATATAGGCGCAGCAGTCTACACTTTGTGTTTTGCTTGTTACGCTAGTAAATGACAATAATCAGTAATACGCTTCTACTTACCTGTCACCGCAGCTGATCCGGAGGGGGTGTGAGGTGGTGTGTGTCCCTCGTGCAGGCGCACTTCTGCCAAAGTTATGGCTGATTGATAGCCATAACTGTGTTCACATGCGCTGTGGTGCACAATAGAATTTGCTCAACCAATTTGATAGAACACCAGCCTTGTTACTGCTTTTCTAGATTTAACACTGGTAAAATACCAGCCTGGGGGACGACCCTAAAAATAGCTCCACGGAGCAGGTTCGTTTAAGGACTAGATTTTTGTATGTATAGGTTGCACGTCGCTTGATATGTGCAAGACTGGCACATATAGTTCTAACTCTCTCGCCAGTTAGCGTTAGATATTGACGCTTGTGAGCATAAGGAGACTTAATCCCCAAAGATCTGAAATGGGGGGAGGTGTACAGTGAACACACGGGCCTTGTATTCTTCTCAATGTGTGCCACCTGATTGTCTCTACAGGCTAAGGTGAGACCTCCCTTATAGAGTAAAGATAAGGGGGAGGATCTGGCCCTTGGCAGAAACGTTGTAGACCCCCTTTCACGGAGAGGTAAGTATAGAAAATGTAGGGAAAATAGGGAATGGCTAGGAATCAAGAAGGGCATCGTAAAATGAATGTCAAAATATCAAGAGTTTGAAGTACAGATAAATGGGAGGATTTTTCCAGCTCAGCTACTACGGCTTTTAAGGTTCAAATTCCCACTTTTATATATAAAGTAAAAATATATGCATTAATAAATAAGGCTTAATATGATTCAATACATTTTTACTCCTTCTAAAGAAAACTTCATATATACACATTTGCTTATAATATCCAGAGGTACAAAAATAGAATGGCTAGTAATATATATATTATTCATGTTACTAAAAAAAATGAATACTATATATATATATATATATATATATATATATATATATATATATATATATATATATATATATATAAAGTATTCATTTTTTTTAGTAACATGAATAATGCAGGAAAAACCCAGGTCCCATGTATGATGTAACTGTACTGCACATACGTGTGGTTATATACATCTGTCTGTGAACAGACATAAAAACACCAGTAAACAGAGAGTCTTCTGAGAGTCAGATTACACCTTGGAAAAAATCCGGAATATGTTGGGTTTTTTTTTTTTTGTTTTTTTTTAAACCACTGGCAAATTCCTCCTGTAGAGAGTTAATTTCGTGCATCTTAGTTTTACACAAGTGTTTGTGTTTATGCCGGTGTGTCCTTAATAGACTGCTGTGTAACTGTGTGTAGTTTGCAGGGTTAACCCCTTAATGTCTAGGCGCGCAATGGAAAATGTATGAACGGTGCGGGTTAATGGGAGTCTGTGACCCTAAACCTTGCTTCTCCTGGGAATATAGAATGAAAAAAAAAAAATGATCTATATGTTGTGTTAGCAAATTTTTAAATGTGTCTGTGGAGTCCCCTGCTTGTGACATCACCTGTGGCACGGTATGCAAATGACACATTTTTCCATTGAAAAGCAGTTCATTTGCATACCGTGCCACAGGTGATGTCATAAACAGGAGACTCCACAATCTCCACATATTTAAAACACATTTTCTTTCCTCCAAAGCATTTGCTTGCAATCCTGCTAGTACAATGTATAGATCATTTTTAATCTCTATATCTACAGCATAAGCAATGAGTAGGTAGTCAGAATCCCTGTAAGGAGCCCAGGGGCACCTTAAAATAATTTATACCGTGAAAGTAGTGTATGTAAAACAATCGACAACGCTGTGCTATCACAAACTGCAATTAGATGTGTATCTGTAGAGATTAATGGGCTTTTTATTGATGACATCACCTGGTGACTTGATATGCGAATGATCCCCTTCCAATGGGAAATATGTCATTTATAACTTGCATAGGTGGGAAATATAATGGCCAAGAGTTAAGAAAGGCTAGGAGCACAGCACTGTCCTCATTTATTGTATATTATTTATATTTAGCCCCCTTGCTGCGTCCAGGCGGGTTGACATCAATCAGGACTGACGTATTTAGTATACTCCTGTACATATGTGTACAATTCATGGTTTATTTATTGTTTTGGGTAAACTGCTTCAGATCGACTTGTGATAACCAGTATTTTAGTTTGTACCCTTAGAATAAATATTATGGATCGTAGTATTGCAGAGACTTGGGAATGGGAGAGATGGGAATTCCAAACGGAAAGGGACAGTATCATCTACACATTGCTTGTACTGTAGAATGTAAAGAATAATAAAAAAAAAAAAAGGATTAAAAAAATGAGCTACATAAATTGCAAGAAAAATGTGTGCTAAATGTATATGTGGGGAGTGGTGACCCCTGCTTATGACATCACCTGTGGTGTAATATACTGAACTGAACTGCTTTTTAATGGGAAATGTTTAATTTGCATACTGGGCCAAAGGTGATGTCATAAACAGGAGACTCCACAGACAAGGCATTTGCTTGCTGTTTTTATAACACAATGTATAGATCTTTTTTTTTTATTCTCTACAGTCTCACAGTAAAAACAATGTTTAGGTGATACAGTCCTTTTAAGTTGGAAAAATTCTCCCTTTCAGTTGAGGTTATTTGTGCCACCATTTCTTCAGAAAAATGCCAGTCTTGGTACTGTCTCCATAGACTAAACATTGGCCCAAAGTCAATTTTTTACCGGCCTGCCGGTAAAATATCGGCCAAGGGGCAACTGTAGTTGAGGCCTTTAAGATTGACATTCAGAAACTCAGACACTAAACTGGCCATACAGCTGAACTCAGCATCTCTGCAAACCAAACACTGAACTCAGACACTAAACTGGCCATCCAGGTGAACTCAGCATCTCTGCAAACCAAACACTGAGCTCAGAAACTAAACTGGCCATACAGGTGAACTCAGCATCTCTGCAAACCAAACACTGAGCTCAGACACTAAACTGGCCATACAGGTGAACTCAGCATCTCTGCAAACCAAACACTGAACTCAGAAACTAAACTGGCCATACAGCTGAACTCAGCATCTCTGCAAACCAAACACTGAGCTCAGAAACTAAACTGGCCATACTGGTGAACTCAGCATCTCTGCAAACCAAACACTGAACTCAGAAACTAAACTGGCCATCCAGCTGAACTCAGCATCTCTGCAAACCAAACACTGAACTCAGAAACTAAACTGGCCATCCAGCTGAACTCAGCATCTCTGCAAACCAAACACTGAGCTCAGAAACTAAACTGGCCATACTGGTGAACTCAGCATCTCTGCAAACCAAACACTGAACTCAGAAACTAAACTGGCCATCCAGCTGAACTCAGCATCTCTGCAAACCAAACACTGAACTCAGAAACTAAACTGGCCATCCAGCTGAACTCAGCATCTCTGCAAACCAAACACTGAACTCAGAAACTAAACTGGCCATACAGCTGAACTCAGCATCTCTGCAAACCAAACACTGAACTCAGAAACTAAACTGGCCATACAGCTGAACTCAGCATCTCTGCAAACCAAACACTGAACTCAGGCACTAAACTGGCCATACAGCTGAACTCAGCATCTCTGCAAACCAAACACTGAACTCAGAAACTAAACTGGCCATACAGGTGAACTCAGCATCTCTGCAAACCAAACACTGAACTCAGAAACTAAATGTACCACTGAAGTCGGCAATTCTACAGACCTAACACTGAACTTCTATAGCAGGACAAATGAACTCAGAAATGATATACAAGGAAAAACGAACTCAGAAATTCGATAGATCAGACACTGAACTCAGAAAGTCAATAGACCAAAACTCAGAAACACAGGAGTGATAACATTGTACTCAGAAACCCTACAGACCAAATATTAAAATCAGATACTCTATAGATCTAACATGGAACTCAGCAGGGTACAAACTGCTGAATTCACAAATCTGACATTCACTCCAAGATGATAACTATCAACACCTATATGAATTGGAGCATTGTATGATGTCAATGGGTGCTTTGCAAATATATCCATGACATTTCAGATTGTAAGCTCTACAGGAAAGGATCTGAAATGTAAAACATCTCATTTTATCTGCATACCTGCTGTATTAGTGATAGTGCCTCCAAGTGGCTGGGGCACCTGATACCTCTGAATAAATAAAACATAGACACATAGACAATAATAAAAATCCTCCTTCCTCTCCAGACCTATTCAGTGGCAGCCAATCCCTGATCCCTAAGCATGATTCTACTATACATGATGATCTAGCAGTAATCCTGGCTAGCAGCACAGAGTACACCCAGGTGCACAGGGTTATTTATTGTACTCAGGGGACTTCCAATAATCCCCTATTGCTCATCCTGACAGTTTTCCTACTGTCTGTGCTCCATTTCCCTGTGCCACATGATCCCCAAATCTCCAAGAAAGGCATGGCTGATCCTCCTTTACTTATCGGAAGTAATTTAACGATCCCCATAGAATCATATATTCACTCTGTACATGTTATTTTTTTATTACGCTACGGTAGTAAATGCAAAGAACGCTTGACCTGCATTACAGTGTGTTTCAGCCCCATATTCCTACGTATTATAGGGCAGCAGCAATGCTTTAATGGAAAAAAATAAATAAAGTGCCTTATTGAGCACTCTTTGTTCTGTATAGCTCTATCAGGGGGCGGACATGTTGTTTAGAATCTTTGCTCTGTATAGCTCTATCAGGGGGAGGACATGTTGTTTAGAATCTTTGCTCTGTATTGCTCTATCAGGGGGAGGACATGTTGTTTAGAATCTTTGCTCTGTATAGTTCTATCAGGGGGAGGACATGTTGGTTAGAATCTTTGCTCTGTATAGCTCTATCAGGAGGTGGACATGTTGTTTAGAATCTTTGTTCTGTATAGCTCTATCAGGGGCGGACATGTTGTTTAGAATCTTTGTTCTGTATAGCTCTATCATTGGGCGGACATGTTTTTTAGCATCTTTGTTCCGTATAGTTCTATCAGAGGGCAGCCATGTTGTTTGCATTCTTTGCTCTGTATAGCTCTATCAGGGGCGGACATGTTGTTTAGAATCTTTGTTCCATATAGCTCTATCAGAGGGCGTACATGTTTTTTAGCATCTTTGTTCCGTATAGTTCTATCAGAAGGCGGACATGTTGTTTGGAATATTTGGTCTGGATAGCTCTATCAGGGGGTGGACATGTTGTTTGGAATCTATTATAATGTCTGCTCTATACAGACTCCTGTGTAATATATGATTGCACACATTGCAAGTATAGTTATCATTCACCTGGTATTATTATATTCCTGCTCTGTACAGACTCCTGTGTAATATATGTATGCACACACTGCAAGTATAGTTATCATTCACCTGGTATTATTATATTCCTGCTCTGTACAGACTCCTGTGTAATATATGTATGCACACACTGCAAGTAAAGTTATCATTCACCTGGTATTATTATATTCCTGCTCTGTACAGACTCCTGTGTAATATATGTATGCACACACTGCAAGTATAGTTATCATTCACCTGGTATTATTATATGTCTGCTCTATACAGACTCCTGAGTAATAAATGTATGCACACATTACAAGTATAGTTATCATTCACCTGGTATTATTATATGTCTGCTCTGTACAGACTCCTGTGTAATATATGTATGCACACACTGCAAGTATAGTTATCATTCACCTGGTATTATTATATGTCTGCTCTGTACAGACTCCTGTGTAATATATGTTTGCACACACTGCAAGTATAGTTATCATTTACCTGGTATTATTATATGTCTGCTCTGTACAGGCTCCTGTGTAATATATGTATGCACACATTGCAAGTATAGTTATCATTCACCTGGTATTATTATATTCCTGCTCTGTACAGACTCCTAGGTAATATATGTATGCACACACTGCAAGTATAGTTATCATTCACCTGGTATTATTATATGTCTTCTCTGTACAGACTCCTGAGTAATATATGTATGCACACACTGCAAGTATAGTTATCATTCACCTGGTATTATTATATGTCTTCTCTGTACAGACTCCTGTGTAATATATGTATGCACACACTGCTAGTATAGTTATCATTCACCTGGTATTAATATATGTCTGCTCTGTACAGACTCCTGTGTAATATATGTATGCACACACTGCAAGTATAGCTATCATTCACCTGGTATTATTATATGTCTGCTCTGTACAGACTCCTGTGTAATATATGTATGCACACACTGCAAGTATAGTTATCATTCACCTGGTATTATTATATGTCTGCTCTGTACAGACTCCTGTGTAATATATGTATGCACACACTGCAAGTATAGTTATCATTCACCTGGTATTATTATATGTCTGCTCTGCACAGGCTCCTGTGTAATATATGTATGCACACACTGCAAGTATAGTTATCATTCACCTGGTATTATTATATGTCTGCTCTGTACAGACTCCTGTGTAATATATGTATGCACACACTGCAAGGATAGTTATCATTCACCTGGTATTATTATATGTCTGCTCTGTATAGACTCCTGTGTAGTATATCTATGCAGCACTATATTTAGTCCAGTTAATGTAGGCATCAAATAAGCCAAGTCATTTTAAGTTAAAGTGGTTCAGGATCATTGAACGATTTCAGGAAACAATCACTTGGACAGAAAGTGAAAGGACTGTAGTATTGTGATAACTGGTAGATAATAAATGTTTGGACTCAGAAGGGGCTGAGCGTCACTTGAGCCTGGGGTAATTAACCTTTGAGGTCATAACAACTTGCAATGTTTGTCACTCTACTTAATAAAAGTGTCACCTTCCGCTCCCTGGCCTTTGATCTCCAGGACTCTCCGAGGGCCATTAGTGTTCACAGATATATAGTACAATCACTCAAATATTTAAATGTATTGCTAGGGGTCGGATATCAGTTTTTATTGCTGGCTGGAAAATATCTCTCTCCAAATTTCTTAAAAGCAATGTATTTTGTATCTGTTACAGGCAGATGAAACCTTAAAGGTTAAGTTCACACGATTATTAAAGGAGGGTAGAGCACCGACTCATTTGGCAGCCTTGGACGTATTTTTAATATAGGTAAAACTGATTTATTTTTGACCAAAAACTATTTTCAGTTCTCCTGTAACTTTACGCTGAAAATAATTTTACCGGGCCTTCTAAATTCAGGGACGTCCAATGAGGAGGGGCTTAGAGAGGGGGGCAGTACTGTAGCTAAAATGTGAGCATGCTTTATGGGGACATCTGTTTCCTTATTTTAGATGATGGATCACTTACCTAAAAATGTTTTAACTCGCCCGTTAAAGGGACTATATATCAGTTCTGGCACTGCACGTTTTCGAAAGTTGTCTGGAACGGTTTACAAACAGAAAGGGAACTGTGTGTTAAATGGATAGGGTAAGAGTCAGGGCTGGCTATTCAGGATTCACGTTACTCCTGACTTGTCTGGGTGGCTAGCTATGATCTGAAATGTAACAGAGGCAATACAGAGGGTCGTGAAGACTTTTTTTTTTTTTTGCAATCACAAATTCTTGAAGGACAAAGAGGACAAAAAATTTCCGGAAAGAAAATAACCCCGAAAAAAATTAAATTGACCCCCCCCAAAAAAATGGGTCTATTCAATGACCTGAGTTAATTTATCTCTGCAATAAAATAAAACTTGAGTTAAGAACCAATACTGAGGGATGTTTTACATAGTTACATAAGTGTTTGGGTTGAAAAAAGACTTGCGTCCATCAAGTTCAACCATTTTACTAATCCTTGTTTACCGCTGTTGTTCCAAAAGAACACAATCCCCCCCCTTATTACCCCTTAAGTCATTGAATCTGGCCCAATGTCTGAATATACAAATCCAATGAAGATGTTTTCCATGATGATGTGCTAAAATCTAGGCAGGTGACGGGACCCTGATACGATAAGACGGCCATTTTGCACACACTACAATAGAATACACAAACACCTTTCCTCTTTCAGATGTATAATACCTGCCTGACCCCCTAAAAGATCACTGAGGACTTTGGGTGAAAACCAACAGGTAATCAGAATACTCATTGTTTGGTGGAGCATTAAAGGGAATAACTAGTTATTCAACAGCAAGAGGTCCTCTTATGGGACCAGTAACCTCGAATTAGCCTCTTCCATAAATAATAAATAGGGTCTACTTCCTGTTCAGCCCCCCCCCCCCCCCCCCCGAAAACATAGAATTAAAACGGGTGGTGGTGCACTAGGCTACCCCGGCCCCTGAATAAGTAACCGCGTGGAACATTACAGAGAAATGATTAACTGATGCTCAATACAGACTGCAGTCTGCACCAGTTATACAATGCTGTGTGTCGTGTGCTTTGTAACCTAATGCTGGAACAGCTGAACGGAAACATAAATAAATAGTGGTTTTAATAACCAATCAAGTGGTCAGAGCAGCTGCCCGGCTGGAGAACCAACGGTGGTACACTATCCTGACATAATATCATGCACTGCATGCTGGTAGGATGATTCCAAGCCCCCCCATGGATAATGCTGGGGAGATTGCTTGCTAGGTTATTGTGCCATCTATAGAGTCTCTTCAACATTCAGGATTGCAGGTTCAATTCCTGGCAGGGTCTGCTCAACATGTTTTGATTAAAAACATATCTAATATCGCTAATGATATATTAATTTAATGATAATAATTACATGTAATTAATTATGTTATGAAATTGTTATCAGGCTGGAAACTTTCTGAAATGGATGTAATATCCTGGTAATAAGCTTAACAAATAGCTACTCTATGTTAATTCAGGGTGGAAACATAAGGTTTAGGGATTAAATTATTTTTGAAATTATTTAATATTAGTAAAAGGTGATGATCTGGATAAAAGTAAAGCCTGATATAAGCGGCTATTGTTGTTAGAAGAACAAATTACTGTGTGAAGCTAGAGACAGGCTGGAAATAATATTATTTTAATGAAAGTGTAGTTGTTACCTGTTATAGTTTTCCAGTGGAGGTAGTCATGGCTAATACAGTAAAGGAACTAAAGCACGACTGGGTTCAATGTGAGATTTTAATATGTGCAGACTGGAGGGATCATTACTTTCAATGCCAAGGGATATGATAAAACATTTCATGTCACTGACTTAATTGTACATTGTGCAGGGACTGGTGAGTTTCTCCTGTTAGAAAAGCTCAGCTGGCCCTGCACAATGTATAGAAGAATATAAAGAAGAGCTCAGCTGGCCCTGCACAACATATAGAAGAATATATAGAAGAGCTCAGCTGGCCATGGATAATGCAGAGTTACATCTTTACACTGTCACTTTATAACAATGCATTATACAGGGCCAACTCTGTTCCTCTATCAGGAGAAACTCACCAAACCCTGTACAATGTATAGAAGAATATATATAAGAGCTCAGCTGGCCATGGATAATGCAGAGTTACATCTTTACACACTGTCACTATATAACAATGCATTATACAGGGCCTACTCTGTTCCTCTATCAGGAGAAACTCACCAAACCCTGTACAATGTATAGAAGAATATATATAAGAGCCCAGCTGGCCATGGATAATGCAGAGTTACATCTTTACACACTGTCACTTTATAACAATGCATTATACAGGACCAACTCTGTTCTTCTAGAAGGAGAAACTCATCATACCCTGCACAATGTATAGAATATATAGAGGAGCTCAGCTGGCCATGGATAATGCAGAGTTACATCTTTACACACTGTCACGTTATAACAATGCATTATACAGGACCAACTCTGTTCTTTTAACAGGAGAAACTCACCAGACCCTGCACAATGTATAGAAGAATATATAGAAGAGCTCAGCTGGCCATGGATAATGCAGTGTTACATCTTTACACACTGTCACTTTATAACAATGCATTATACAGGGCCAACTCTGTTCTTCTAGCAGGAGAAACTCACCAGGCCCTGCACAATGTATAGAGAATATATAGAAGAGCTCAGCTGGCCATGGATAATGGATAGTTACATTTTTACACACTGTCACTTTATAACAATGCATTATACAGGGCCAACTCTGTTCTTCTAGCAGGAGAAACTCACCAGACCCTGCACAATGTATAGAAGAATATATAGAAGAGCTCAGCTGGCCATGGATAATACAGAGTAGACATGTGCAAAACTAAAATTTTCGTTTCGTTTTCGTTCATTCGGACGAAAATGTTATTTATTTCGTCTAAAACGAATTTCGTTCATTACTGCATTCGTTTCAGAGGAAATTCGTTCATTATTTTCGTTTCGTTAATTTTAATTCGTTCGTTTTATAGAAATACAATGTAATACTATTGGCTTTCTATAAACTGAACGAGAGCCCCATTCATAAGAAATTCTTATGAATGGGGCTCTCGTTCGGTTCATAGAAAGGCAATAGTACTACATGTTTTCTATAAGCCGAAAGTCTATAAACCGAACGACTTTCGGTTTATAGACTTTTGGCTTATGGAATACATGTAATCCTATGGCTATTCTATAAACTGAACGTTCGGTTTATAGAATAGCCATAGGATTACATGTATTACATAAGCCGAAAGTCTATAAACCGAACGTTCGGTTTATAGGCTGTCGGCATTTAACTATAAAATTATGAATGGAGACTTTGTCTCCGTGTAGTAAAATGCCGACAGCCTATAAACCGAACGTTCGGTTTATAGGCTGTCGGCTTATGGAATACATGTATTGCTATTGCTATTCTATAAACCGAACGTTCAGCTTATAGAATAGCAATAGGAATACATGTATTCCATAAGCGAAAGTCTATAAACCGAACGTTCGGTTTATAGGCTGTCGGCTTTTAACTATATGGAGACAAAGTCTCCATTCATAATTTTATGAATAGAGACTCTGTCTCCGTATAGTTAAATGCTATTGTATTCTATAAACCGACTCTATTTCGGCTTATAGAATGCAATAGTACTACGAATGGACGAATGAACGAATGATTTTCCTTTATTAACCATTCGTTCATTCGGCTTTCGTTAGCTTAGCATTTTCGTTCTTCGTTTTTCGGACGAATGGACGAAAATGCTATTTTCGGACGAAAATGAATTCGTCCGAAAACGAATGCACATGTCTAATACAGAGTTACATCTTTACACATTGTCACTTTATAACAACGCATTATACAGGGCCAACTCTATCACTCTCCTTTTAGTGAATAGACTGCAATGTTTCTACAGAATCAATGTAACCCTTTTCTGGCACAGTTTTGGGGCAGGTTGCTAGTACATGGCAGTCCTGGTCCAAGGTCTTCTTGTCAACATTTCCAGCCTTGGGAAACAAATTCCAGTGTTTTTTGTTGGATTTTGGAGCATTACAAATGCTCGTTGTTTTGCCTGCTCCATTGTGTAACTGTTATTGTATAAATGATCATGCAAGAAAATACCGCTTCCAGTGTCACTTCAGCAGACTCTGAGCATGTGATGATTTCATAGTGGAATTATCTATCTCCGGGAGGAAGGTATATTTTTAAAATGTTACCAAAAATAATTCGAAATCAAGGTATAAATGCATATTTATTTTTAAAATGTCAGCTACTATATGCATGTATTTATTTTGTTTATTTCTGCCTGGATTTGTTTTATAAATCCACTTTTACCGCAATACTAGATTTGATTTGAATTTTTAGACTTGGGGCAGAGGTGGTCTAATCCGTAGGTACATTCCATTGGTTTCCTTGGTGATTGTTCCACTTTCGTACTTGGCCCAAAATATGATTTGTAAAAAGTAACCCCCCCCCCCCCCCCCATAGTTTTAATACAAAACATACAACAAATAACAAAAGAAACTATTACTTGGCTGGTTGACAGAGAGTAGTGGATGTGTACAATAGCCTTCCAGCTGAAGTTCTAGAGATTAATACAGTGAAGGAGATTAAGCATGAATGGGACAAAAGGGCCAAATAAAGTCTGTGTATTTTACAGTATGTGCAGATTAGATGGGGCAAAAGGTTCTTATATACTGACACATTCTATTATTCACTAAAGTCTTCTGGAGTCAGCTTGGTATAAATTGCCATCTGCACTCAGGAGCGTAACTAGGGAGGAGCAAGGTGTCAATCCAGGGTCAAAGATGAGCCAAGCAGCGGAACAAGAAAGGAGCAAGGTGCCAATCCAGAGTCAGAGATGAGCCAAGCAGTGGAACTAGAGAGGAGCAAGGTGCCAATCCAGGGTCAGAGATGAGCCAAGCAGCGGAACTAGAGAGGAGCAAGGTGCCAATCCAGGGTCAGAGATGAGCCAAGCAGTGGAACTAGAGAGGAGCAAGGTGCCAATCCAGGGTCAGAGATGAGCCAAGCAGCGGAACTAGAGAGGAGCAAGGTGCCAATACAGGGTCAGAGATGAGCCAAGCAGCAGAACTAGAGAGGAGCAAGGTGCCAATCCAGGGTCAAAGATGAGCCAAGCAGTGGAACTAGAGAGGAGCAAGGTGCCAATCCAGGGTCAGAGGTGGATAAAATCTCCATTTCAAAAACTTAAATTGGCAAAGCTGGAAAAACATCCAACTATTTTCATAGAATCAAATAAAATGTTTAAATGCTTCAGAAAAACCATGTTCCAGGCTTTTGGGAATTTAGAACACATTCGTAAGTTAAGATTGTAGTAATCAATTTGTATAGGGAACTGCAAGCCTTTTGAGCTATACGCTTGCTCTAGTTCTGCACATTAACCCCAGAAACATGCTTTAGAAAATGGAAATGTTTATAAATGTTTGCTGGATAGCTACCTGACTGTATTCAGGAATGAAAGAAGTCCCAGGGATAGATAATGGAATTTCAAACTTAAGGCCAAAGTAGTAAAGCTGGGAAAAAAATGGACATTTGTACCAATCTGAGGTGAACCAAACTGACTCCATCTTTATCCTGGGCAAAGAGTATGCCTAACTCAGATAGCAGGATAATGCACAAATGAACAGGAGGGGTCCTGTAGCCCTTCTGTATCGGTATGTAAATATACTAGACCAAACAACCATATTGGCCATTAGTCGCACCAACAGATTGTTTTGGGACAGTCACATTTTTTAGAATACCGTCCAGTCAACATAATGTTTCCCAGCATACAGCTGAGTTCCTCTTTCTGATCGGCTATTATATATTTATATTTCTGTAGCATGCTTTCCACTGGTAGAAAAATCAGTATAGAATTTGAGATCCATAAAATATGCTCTAAAATTATTCTGAGATGCTTGGCGCATATGGCAAGACTTTTAAAAATATATGGCAAAATCTACTGAAATAGATTTAAATATACAACTGTCGGCAAAAAAGTTCATAAGGATGGCGTCAAGTGTAAGCCTTTTAAATAGAAATGCTTTAATGAAAGCCAAATAAAGTACTTTATACAGCTCTATCTAGTATAGCTCTATCAGGGGGCTGACGCAGTTAGAATCTTGAGTCAGATCTTCCTTCATCTGACTCAAGGTTCTAAACAATATGTCCGCCGCCTGATAGAGCTTTCCGG
This sequence comes from Pelodytes ibericus, assembly GCA_036172795.1. Lineage (NCBI taxonomy): Eukaryota > Metazoa > Chordata > Amphibia > Anura > Pelodytidae > Pelodytes > Pelodytes ibericus. The sequence goes on along the minus strand of CM069863.1, from coordinate 7,735,447 downwards.
AGCAAAGATTCTAAACAACATGTCCGCCTATAGAGCTATACAAGCAAAGAGGGCCCAATAAAGGTACTTTATGTATATTCTTTCATTAAACAATTTCCATTTAGAATGCTATTTGTCAATTAAACATAACTTAAATGTTGTTTTTCTTTTAAAGTATGTTGAAAAAAAGTATTTTAATAATATTAACCAAACTTTTAGACTGTTTATTATTATTATTATTATATTCTTTAGCCTTTTACTTGATGCTTTCTTTCCCCATGGGTACATTTTATGTAGTGTATGGTACTTTCGGCAACATTCTAATAGATGTTGTTTTCTATTATTGTTTATTTGTTTGTTGATATATTAGTGCCATTATTTTCTGTTGCTCTGTACATTGGCTTTGTATGTATATTGAGAAGAGGGAACAGAAAGGCTACATTTTAATTCCACTCTTACAGCGCGGTACAGTAATTGGAGAAAGTAAAAGGAAAATTGGGGCACAATACAGAGATCGAGAATATGCAACATTTATTAGATATACATTGTCGACACCGACATTTTTAAGAGATAGTTTCAGGCCACAGGTTTTTCAACTGCCTCTCGACAAGTGCTTAGGTTGATAGGAGTTGCAGTCAAATTGGCTGTCTTACACTGCTCTATGTGTAACTGTGTAACCACAATCATCCAAAATTTAAACGTGGTCCAGTCGGCATGGGAACCAGTGGAATGTTCCTGCTGATGACATCACTTTTAGAACTTTAACCCAGGCAAATATATATATAACCCTGATAGATCCTGCTCAGGACACAGAGCGTGCAAGGAAGACAGGGAGTGAGGGGGAAAAGATGGGAGAGTTTCGTCGTGCTTTAGGACAGGCTTACACATTGGTAAAGGCCCTGAATGATAGCTGTGTTTTAGAAGCCTTCTGCTTGTCAAAACCTGAACCAATCGCTAGTTGAGCACTGACGATGATGGGAACTGAACTCCCAAAAGCAGTTGGGGGTCAAACAATTGCCCAAACCTTTCTCCGTATCTCCCGCAGAGCGATGTCGGAGAGGGAAGGCTGAGCAACGGGCTCTCAACAGAGAACTTCCTATTACAGAAACTCTGTATTATCTCAATCAGATCACCTCTGAACTAAAAAACACATTGCGGGCAACCGAAATTTCATCAGGCGCGGTGCCAAACCAGAAGGGGAGCGAGCGTGTTACCACGATATATACTTCCCCTGCTTGTCCATGTCACCTCTTTCCAAAATTGGAAAACCTTAAGGGAGCTCTTAGCTCCAAAAACTTCCCTTAAACTGGCAACACATTATGCCCTGACAAATTAATAATACGTGTAAATCTCCCCTCAGGCCCAGTCCGTTACATTTTGGGGTAATGTGTTCTTAAATTATGGCATATTTTCTTAGCTTGCGCTTTACACGGCAAACTAGCATTACCTGCCGCGAATTGTACGACCCGTCATGAAAACGCACTGACATCTGAAGAGAAAATAAATAGGGGGGCTCAACTTTAGAATAACTAAACAAAATATATATATATATTTTTTTTAAATGAAAGAATTGTACTGTATTTTATTCTATAAAGCTATGTTCCCCTCGAAACTAGAGACCTTGCATATCTGGGTAAAGCCTGAAATTCTGCATTGTAGTGGGTGACTGAGAACTGGATTTGGGGGAATATTGCATTAGAGAATATAAATTTTCTTGAAAAATCAGCTCCGTAGCGGAAATGTAGATTTCTCAAAGGTGAGAAACCTCTTCTGAATTGAAACCACTTGATCCGTGGAAGACTCGAGAACTATGTCCAAACTACAATACAACACACAGAAAGAGTCTGACCAATGGAGCAGCAATGGTTGGATATGCCAGATACTAATATTTGAAATCTAAGATTAAACGAGTAAGGTTTGTCCTACCTCTCCCTCGTTGTTTGTTCTTTTACCTTCTTTTGGTGTCATACGTTCTACACAATACATGAAGACATTTATATTGCAGTTGGACATCCCCGGATCATGTCTAGCGTCTACGCAAAGTTGGGTGCCCAACCAAATGTTGACCGGTCGGTCTACAATGATCATATTTTCAAAAGTCAAATGTGTAACACTCCACCATCAATCCCTTCATCCATCAAACCCCTGATCCAATCAACTGTTCATCGCTCTACCTAATCAATACATTCATTGTAACTTTTGTTTGAGCAGACCCATCTTTAACTTTCATCCCCATATTCACTAGGGCGTTTTATACCCCTATCCCTTTCTAAACTTGGTATCATTTCTATTCATAATATACAGTGCTTTATTAGATAAAATAGAAGTTCTGGTACTCTCTTATCCCACGAAAGAGAAGATATAAGTATTAAAATAATTTAACAAAAGCTTGTTTTCCGACCTTGAGGAATTTTTAGGTTCCTTTCAGCTAAATATTGATACCCTCTTCTCCATAACCTGGGCATCTGTTTGCTATGTATTTACTCACCTCTTCCAAACTACTCTTCCTTCCAACCCCCCCCCCCCCCCCCCCCCAACTCCCAAAGATTTAAAACCCAAAGTTCTTCATGGTTTGTAGAAACAGAAACACAAGTAAAGCTAATGTTTTTCAACCGACGTAAACAGCTCTGGAGAAACGACATCAAACTCCTAGATGTCTGTGTAACAGATCCTGTTTATATGATTTGAAATGGATACCCCACTGAGCTTTGCAATCTGTTCCAATGCCCCGGGGCTGGAGTGGGGTCATACATTAGGGTACGTTTATATTATCCATTGCAAAATGGTCTAAATTAAATGGGCATGCAGAACACATTCCTAATGTAACATTTATTTATAACTTGTGTGTGCTCATATGGAATACATATATACCCCCCCCCCCCCCCCCCCAGCAGCCCTACGCAAATGTATAGACTCATCTACTCGTGCAGGTGGGTTTTTTCCAAAGTTAAAGATTGAGAGATTAAACTTTATGAACTTCAAATCCGTCCGTTTGATGTGGACAATTACATTTACAAGGGGTGTAATAAAGAACCAATTTATCAGCATTTAAAATGTGCATGTATTCCTAGGAAAAAGATTTTACTATATATCTATCTCTTACGTAGTGACTGTTACACGTGTGTACCTATCTCGCTAAACATAAATAATTCGAGATCTATGGTTTCTTTATACAGTGCATATACACAGAAAAAGATGTATGTGTAGGTGTACACAAATATATATGTGAATGTATACACCTATAAAGATGGATATATTTTTGAAAGACATATGGATTAAGATATAATTATTTTGGTTTTTATTTCATTCTAAGTCAGGGGTAATCGAAGCCCCAAGCCAAGTAGCTGTGCCCCAAGCCAAGTAGCTGTGCCCACAGAAAAATGACTGGTGGGGCTCACGTTTTGTATTTTTTTTTTAGAATTTAACAAACGAGCGGCCAATTCGATTAAAGTCTGAGAGTGTTTTTGCTAAATCGCTTTGAGTAGCGTTGAGTCCCCAGTAAGAGTATATTCGCTAAAACAATATGTAAAGAAGTTGATATAGGGACAAAATGAGTGAGTTTATCAGCTGGTGTATTTAGCCAGTGTCCTCTGTGCATGTTAAGAGAGAATATCATTATGGCCTATGAAAAATATTAAGCCAGTTGTCTTCGCAGACAAAATCCATTAAAGACAACACAAGCTGATGACAGAATATATTTGTAAAGCTTTCCATTGTTCATTTTTTCCAAATCACATTAAAAGATTCCAGAATCTTGTTGTACCCTGTGCCCCTTTGAGTTCTGTATTAAGCACTGCATATATTGCTGCTTCTCTATAATCAACCGTTATTGTAATATAATATAATGTGTTCATAGTAACATTGTAATTTGGGGTGAAAAAGAAAACATACGTCCATCACCTTCCACCTTTTACAACTCAGTGTTTTTGCCGTCGATCAAATGCACTGTGCCTTGTAATAAATTCTATAATTGCCATCATATATGTCCTATATATATATATATATATATATATATATATATATATATATATATATATATATTAGGAATGTAAAAGCAATTAGAGTGTAAGCTCTGTAAACAACATTACGCACTCATTTCCTTCTAGAGTCACTCATGCGCAATTCGAACTATAAATTTAACAAAAAACAGACGAACCAAACAATATCACAGCTTAAAAAAAAATACAAAATGTTTTGATCTCCAACACAACATACCAGACACAGAGAACTTATACATATACAGCATAGATATATAGATATTTTTTAATAAAAATACAATTTCACCCACTCCTTCTCATACGGGCAGGCTTTTTTAATTTTACACATGGCGGGGGAACCTGAGATTTATAGTGTTATTCCTTATACTGCATGTTTATTAAATTCAGCTTTGCTTTTCTTTTTTTCACCCAATATTATTATTTTATTTTTTTTAAATAACTATATATTAAGCACTGAGGCTTGTTACAATTACACACAAAAAGCGTGGATAACTTAGGGCCAGATTTATCAAGGGGAAAAAAAGTGCTTTTTTTTTTTTAAAAAGGTGCTAAATTTGGATCAAACCGCCATACCATTTTATTTATGTCCATGGTATATTTCTACTATTTTAGCACTTTTTTCCTGTAATATGACCAGTTATTATCTTGATAAATACGTGACCCACATTTTTTATTTTCCTGTTTTTATATAGTGTTTTAGAAAGTCGATGATGTAACACATAAAACAACAAGAAATAAACTGTTGTGTAGGATTCAAATTCAAGGATAAGAACTTACAATGTTTGGAACAGAAGTCTGCAGCTATTGGGCATAAACCAGTGTTGTATAACTATCCTTTCAATAATCGTACAAAATCGTAGAGCGACAGTATATACATCTTCTGGGCGCAAATATTACTTCAAAAACAGAAATACTTTTTAAGCACTGTCTCACTTTGATAAATTCAATTTAGGTTTTTTTTAATATATATATATATATATATATATATATAAAGATCTGTGTTTTTTTTTTTTTTTAAATATTATCAATAATTTCTATGGCGTTCACATATTCCACAGACGGAGAGTTAAGGGAAGTAAAAATATAACTTAAAACAATACATATAGAAATCTAAGGTATAGAAACATAGAATGTGTCGGCAGATAAGAACCATTCGGTCCATCTAGTCTGCCCAAGACTAGATGTATACTAGATGTATACTAGATGTATAAAAAGCACTCTTTTGGGGTAGCATAGGTGGCTCTATAAATTTGTATAGGGTATTAAAAAAAAATGATATAAAATAAGCAGCCTAGGGTGACTTGGTTAGTCATCTGGCATAGTATGCATGGTATTTTTCATTTCTGCCTAAATTATATTGCAATAAAGATTTTAAGAAACAAAGCACAAAAACGGTGATTTTCCATAAATTAACTGATTTCGTGAGATTTAATTTTACAGGCAGAATTGGACTAGAATTAGGGGAACTTGTACTGGTTTGAGATTTAAATATTAACATGTTTTATATTTTATATGAGTTTAAAAAAAAAATGTCTCCGTTACATGTTAACATATGGGGCTTCACCAGGCCTATGGACAAGGGATTTTAACCCATTCTTACCAGTTCACTGTAAAATAGATATTTCGGTAGCTTTCTTGTCTTGATTTCTTTACAGTAAATCTTTTTATAGCTCTGTGTGTTTCAACAGTCGCCACAAAGTGTAAACATGCTATGGGTATTTGGCGGATTTATGTATAAGATCAAATAAAAAACTTCATGTGAACTTACAATGTAATATTAATGTATTTAGAATTTTCATTTTTTGTTAGATGAGTTTACTTTAATTCATTTTTATAATATTATTATTATTATTATTATTGAAAAAAAAAAAATCATTGTCCGTGATTGGCTCCCAACCACAAGCCGGCTTCTGGGCATTATAGTTCTGCATCAATACTGGTTGATTTGATAGACTGAATCGCTTTTGATCCATACATCATTTCATTAATGAATTATGCACATTTAATTCTGCTTCTACCAGTTTATAAACTGACTATATTAATTCACACAGACACAAAAAAAGTACAAGAAAAAGATTTGAAAGGGCCTGATTCAATCAAGGAGGAAGATAGAGCAATGCTGGGACACAAAAGAGACAAAAAGGGCATCTTACAGCAGGGGTAAGCAACCCTTGGCACTCCAGATGTTGCGGACTACATCTCCCATAATGCTCGTACAGCCGTGATGCTGGCAAAGCATCAAGGGAAATGGAGTCCACAAAATCTACCCTTGTCCTGTAGCATAACACATATAGTAGAATATCCCATCATGTGAAGGGAAAGTTATATGTTTTTGTTTGAAGTCATTAGCTATGGTTTAAAGATCCTTTAATAAGATGTGACAATTTGTTGATTTTCAAGGCACAATTGTTCCTCACTTATATAATTCCATCCAATGCTCACTGATAGACATCTCTCCAGCCAGCAGATCTGCATAGTGTACAGATAATTAACCATCAAACTATTTATATACATTTTCTCCAGCTGCAAAAAGGGGAGAAGAAAAAAAAAACCCTGATGACATAATTTCTAGAGTTATCTGCAGAGAATGGGGAACAAAACCAGAATAGATCTGAGCTGCTATTTGCAAAGGCAGCTGGATCTGAAAATAAACCTTCTAATAAATAAATACAATTACTGGGGAGTCAGTTCCACCAATATACCAAGGCTGGGGTAAATAATAATAATAATAATATCATGTATTTAACCAAATACATTGAATTAGATACATATAATACAAATATCCACACAAGTGATGTATTCTGTAAGTCTGATCATTTGTAAATCCCTTTCACACTAAAAGATTTTAATATATATATTTCTATATCTATATATCTATCTATATAAATATAATTTTACAAGTCTTTAACCCTTGAAGGGCCAGAGAACTTACCCCTTTGGAACTCTAAGCTATTTTGAAGTAAGAGAGAATTGCAGGGAAATTCTGAATGGGAGAACCCCTCCAACTCGGCTAGTTTGGTCTTCAGTTTGAAATTGCCATCTCAATTCCCTGCAATGCTCTTTTTCAGAAATCAAGTCTACAGGTCAGTCTCCAGTTATAACTCTGCGAGCTGAAACGATGGTCTGTACTGAAAATGTAATATTAAAATGTAAAGTGAGGTTTTTAAAATGTTCATTATACCAATTTAAAAAAAGATATTCTTGGGTATCATTTGGGTATTTTATTTTTTGTATTTTTTTATTTTTTTTTTACATTTGCAGCCTACTAACTAAAAACACGACCAATAAAATGTATTTAAAAAAATAAAATGAGTCCCAGCTAAAAAAAAAACCAAATAGGATTTTTATTTATATTTAATGTCTATTTATTGCTATTTCATGTCTGTTTATTTATTTATAATGTTTATTTACCGTATATATAATGTATATTTTAATAGTAGTTGGATGATTTTTCGGTGAGTCTGACTTTATCCTTTGTAAATTGAGAAGATGGTAAAAGTCGAGAAAATATAAAACTTCTCAAGATAATGTGAATCGAGGGAGCGGAGTTTCTTCCAAATAGGAAGCAGTTTTTTTTGTAATATATAACGGGTGTTTAAGAGATCAGCCGGGACTATATCATTATTCTTGGACGAGATTCGTTTATTTTATTGTTGGACAGTAAGTTTGGGGGTCGGGTTTGGCACCTGTAACTCAAAAAAGTGAGTGATTACTCTCCTCTCTTGCTACAAATATTAAAACTGATAATTAGCTAACTAATTGGACTGATATGAATATAATAAAACGAATTTGACAGTAAACATTTCTATTTTTTTAGTAAATATGACGCAAGTATATCCGTGGCTGCGTAAAGTCGCTATTATTAGACCTGTTAGCGGAATCTCTGCTGGTCTCTCATATCATATGGGGGATAGATATGTTAGAAGGGACAAAGCGATGTCAGATAATGTTAATGTTACAAATACGTAGTAACTAAAAAAAAAATAAAATGATTAACTATATTACGTATGAAAAACATCAAATTGACAACACAAGTATAAAATAAACGAGAGAGCGTTCATTAAAAACATTATATATTAAAATATAAGATATATTAAACAAAAAACATATATAATGCATTCAGTTTTTCAGTAAAAGGCATGTTTGATTATATGATAGATAGATGTATAGATAGATCGATAGATATATCTGATATAATATATACCACACGCTCTCTGTATAGCGCCCAGTCTATATATTGTGTAATAATCAGACCCGGATGATTTATTGTCTAGGTTTACTAAAGCCGGCAACAGACTCTTATATATTACTATGGCCGGCAACAGACTCTTATATATTACTATGGCCGGCAATAGACTCTTATATATTACTATGGCCGGCAATGTACTCGTATTATTCACTTAGGCCAGCAATAAACTCGTATATATTACTATGGCCGACAATATACTCTTATTATTTACTACGGCCGTCAATATACTCGTATTATTTACTAAGGCCGTCAATATACTCGTATTATTTACTAAGGCCGTCAATATACTCTTATTATTTACTAAGGATGTCAATATACTCGTATTATTTTCCAAGGCCGTCAATATACTCTAATTATTTACTAAGGCCGTCAATATACTCTTATTATTAACTAAGGCCGTCAATATACTCCTATTATTTACTAAGGCCGTTAATATACTCTTATTATTTACTAAGGCTGTCAATATACTCTTATTATTAACTAAGGCCGTCAATATACTCTTAGTATTTACTAAGACTGTCAGTGTACTCTTATTATTTACTAAGGCCGTCAATATACTCTTATTATTTACTAAGGCCGTCAGTGTACTCTTATTATTTACTAAGGCCGTCAATATACTCTTATTTTTTTTTACTAAGGTCGTCAATGGACTCTTATTATTTACTAAGGCCGTCAGTGTACTCTTATTATTTACTAAGGCCGTCAATATACTCTTATTATTTACTAAGGCCGTCAGTGTACTCTTATTATTTACTAAGGCCGTCAATATACTCTTATTATTTACTAAGACTGTCAGTGTACTCTTATTATTTACTAAGGCCGTCAATGTACTCTTATTATTTACTAAGGCCGTCAATATACTCTTATTATTTACTAAGGCCGTCAATGTACTCTTATTATTTACTAAGGCCGTCAATATACTCTTAGTATTTACTAAGACTGTCAGTATAACTGTTCCTCTCAGATAAAGCACAACTCATCACTTTATATCACTGACCCCATCTGCTCCAAAGGGTTAATGAGTCTTCCTGCTGAGACTGGTCCAGACTGAGAATGGATGTGTTAACCCCTGACTAGCTTTCTTCACGAGATGCAAGGACAGACAGACAGACAGACAGACAGACAGACAGACAGACAGACAGACAGACAGATAGATAGATAGATAGATAGATAGATAGATAGAATTATATAATAATCTTCTCTTATACTGAGATCGTCAAAATTACCATAAGAAAAAAAAGATTTTAATGAATAACTATAACCAAGGAAGATCCCTCAGTGACTGATTATGAGGGGTTTATTAAGCTGCCCCAGGCTGCCCCCCTCACTTCTAAACCTGGTCCCAGATTGAATAATCATGGGATCTGTGATGTGAGTACACAGCCCAAACTATGTATCTGAATGTCCTAAATATTAATATACAAGTAAAATCCTTGATCTTCAGATTCTAAAAATGCTACATTTTCCTAAT